>SKCR01037022.1:0-93146 GCA_019454045.1 Zanthoxylum bungeanum | reverse complement strand
ACCTAAAACGTAACCTTTGAAATCTGCCTCTGAAATCAGACTCTGAGTTCAGACCCTGAAACTTAACTATTGAATCAGCTTCTGAGATCAGACCCTGAAACTTAGCCTCTGAAATCAGACCCAGACCAGTAGCCTCTGAAATCAGACCCAGACCAGTAACCTCTGAAATCAGACCTAGACCAATAGCCTCTGAAATCAGACCCTAACCAGTAACCTTTGAAAATTAGCCTCTGAATTCAGACCCTGAAATCAGACCCTTATTCGACTCTGAAATCAGACACTGACCAACAGCCTCTGAATTCAGACCATCATCAGACTCTGAAATCAGGCTTTGAAAATCAGCCTCTGAAATCAGAACTTAAAAAGCCTCTGAAATCAGAACCACATTTAGCATCTGACGTTATCAAAAAAAAAAAAGAAAAAAAAAAGAAAAGAAAAAGGGACTTGAGTGATAGTGATCACTTGAGCAGAAAAAGAAAAAAAAAAAAAAAAAACAAGAGTAAAAAAAGTGATTTTTTTTTGTTGAATCTAGTTTGTTCCATATTATCATTTAGGTGCCCGTGGAGGGTATTCCATCAAAATTTCTATAGCGGTGCCAAATTTTCTACCGAAATTGCATACGACCGTGAATTTGCATGCTTATTTTTTTTTCCATTGTGCTAATTGTTTACTCCTTATTTCTAATTACTCTAGCTTAAATATTATTGATTGAGTCTCCGTCATTACTATTCCTATTCGCGTTTTGTTTTCCGCCTGCCCTATATATATATATATATATATATATATTGTTGGGTCCTTTGTGTTTCATGCTGGCTTGAGGACTACATTTGGTTTGTATTCTTGGATTGAGTGTGATTCACATTTGAATTGAGGACGAACTCAAGAGTGGTAAAAGGCAGTGATTGTGAGCACAGTATCAGGTAAAAGCCAGTAGAGTGCAAACACGAGTGGAGTGATATCATTCGAGTGTAAACACGTGAGATTGTGAGGATTTAGATATTTGCTTTACTTCCTGTTATTTCTAATCTGTTTGTTTAGTGTTGAGATGGCAGGTCTAACTACTGATGAAAAGCTTGAGGCATTGGATAGGAAATTTACAGATATGATGGAGAATATGAATACTGCTTTGGAGAGATTGTCCAAGAGTGTAGAGAGTATTCAAACTGGTAGCGGTCCCAGAGTACCACCACCTCAGAATGTACCACCACCTCACAATGTGCCACCTCGCCGTGTACCACCACAGTATGTACCACCAGATGAAGAGGAAGCTGAAAATGAGTTTGATGATTCTGATGGTTTTGATGATGTGGAGGAGAGATTTCAGCCTGGGCATGATAGGAGGCCTAATAGGAGGTTTGATAGGAGGAATGATAGGAGGGATAGACGGTTTGATGATAGAGGTGCATTTGATGCCAGAAGAGGGGATTATGATCGGAGAGGATATGGTAGGCGAGGAGATGTAGATGGTGATCTAGGTAGCATCAAGATCAAGATACCAACTTTCCAAGGCAAGAATGATCCTGAAGCTTATTTGGAATGGGAAAAGAAAATAGAATTGATTTTCAACTGTCATCACTACTCAGACGAGAAGAAGATCAGTCTGGCAGCAATTGAGTTTACCGATTATGCTATGATTTGGTGGGATCAGCTTGTCTCTACTCAGAGGAGAAACTATGAGAGACCGGTTCAGACATGGGCAGAACTTAGGGGTCTCATGAGAAAGAGATTTATACCCAGCCATTACTATAGGGAGTTGTATCAGAAACTACAACATCTGTATCAGGGGACCAAAAGTGTTGAGGACTATTACACAGAGATGGAAGTTGCCATGATCAGGGCAAATGTAGTTGAGGATGCAGAAGCTACTATGGCACGGTTTCTAGGGGGCTTGAATAGAGAGATTGCAAACATGGTGGAGTTGCATCATTATGTTGATTTGGAGGATATGCTTCACATGGCTATCAAGATAGAAAGGCAACTCAAGAAAAAGTCAACATCCAGATTTGGTACTCAGGCTACTTCTGCATGGAAAGGGAAATGGGTTCCGAATGAGAAGCGAGATGGAGGCTTTGACAAGCCTAGAGGCGAATTCAGTGGAGGCTTTAATAAGCCTAGGGCCGAACCTAGTGCCAAGGGTAAAGAGGCTGCGGAACCGAGCAAAACTAGACCAAAACCTGAGGGTGCAGCTGCTAGAACTAAAGATGTCAAGTGTTTCAAGTGTTTGGGCATGAGACACTATGCTTCACAATGTCCCAATAGGCGTACCTTAGTGATTGATAAAAAGAGTGGAGAGGTGTACTCTACCGATAGTGAGGTTGAGGAGGAGATGCCAGAGTTGGAGGATGTTAGTGACCATGAGGGAGCTGCATACCCGCTGGATAACTTATCCTTAGTTGTCAAGCGTGCTTTGAGTGCACTTGTTGTAGAGGATGAGAGTGTGCAGCAGAGGGAGAACATATTCCATACTAGGTGCCGTGTGAATGGCAAGGGGTGTAGTATGATCATAGATGGGGGCAGTTGTACTAATGTTGCTAGCACAGCTTTGATTGAGCGATTGAGGTTGAGTTGCTCGAGACACCCGAAGCCTTACAAGTGGTAGTGGTTAAATGATTGTGGGGAGATAAGTGTGACAAAGCAGGTACTGTTGAGCTTTACCATTGGACCATACACAGATGATGTCCTATGTGATGTGATACCGATGCATGCAGGACATATTCTTTTGGGCAGGTCGTGGCAGTTTGATAAGCATGTTATTCATGATGGGTTTAAGAACAAGTACTCTTTCCAGCATAAGGGAAAACCCATTACATTATACCCACTTACACCTGCACAAGTTCATGAAGATCAGGTTAAGTTGCAACTTGAGCGTGACAAAGAGAGAGTGAAGGGAAACACCACCTTGGGTGAGACTAGTGAGAGTGGTGTATCTGGTGAGAAAAATAAGGCCAAGGCCGTGGGAGTTCCCAAGGGGAGTGTGAGTGAACGTAAGGGGGAAACAAAAGAGAGAGTTAAAAAGAGTTTCTACATGGGTGAGGGTGAAGCAAGGAAAGCATTCAAGGCTAGCAAGCTCATGTTATTGTTAGTCTATAAGGAGCCTCATATTTATTTTACTAACTCTGACCATTTGCTTCCTGTGTCTATTTCATCTCTTTTGCAGGATTACAGTGACGTACTGATAGAGGACATACCTAGTGGGCTTCCACCCATTAGAGGTATTGAACACCAGATTGACTTCATACCTGGAGCAGTCATTCCTAACAGACCGGCTTATAGGAGCAATCCCGAGGAGACAAATGAGCTACAAAGGCAAGTACGGGAGTTGATGGACAAGGGGTATGTAAGGGAAAGCATGAGTCCTTGTGCAGTACCAGTGCTTCTAGTTCCTAAGAAAGATGGGACGTGGCGTATGTGCGTTGACTGCCGAGCTATCAACAATATTACGGTAAAGTATCGTCACCCCATTCCTAGGCTAGATGACATGTTGGATGAATTGCATGGTTCCAAAATTTTTAGTAAGATTGATTTAAAGAGTGGATACCATCAAATTCGCATGAGAGAGGGAGATGAGTGGAAAACTGCATTTAAGACTAAGTATGGCTTGTATGAATGGTTAGTTATGCCATTTGGTCTCTCAAACGCACCTAGCACATTTATGAGATTGATGAATCATGTTATGCGTGCATTTTTAGGTAAGTTTGTTGTGGTTTACTTTGATGACATCTTAGTTTATAGTAAAACAGTAGATGAGCATGTAATGTATTTGGAGCATGTACTTGATGTTTTACGAAAAGAACAATTGTATGCTAACTCTGACAAATGCACATTTTGCATGGATAGAATTGTTTTTCTTGGCTTTGTTGTGAGTGCAGATGGCATCGAGGTAGATGTGGAAAAGGTAAAGGCAATTCAGGAATGGCCTACACCAACTACAGTGACAGAAGTCCGAAGCTTTCATGGGTTAGCGAGCTTCTATAGGAGATTTGTCAAGGACTTCAGTAGCATTGCCGCGCCATTGACTGAGGTAGTAAAGAAGACAGTTGGTTTTCAATGGGGCGAGGCGCAAAAGCGAGCATTCCAGGACCTTAAAGCGAAGTTATGCAGTGCACCCATTTTACACTACTACCAACTTCGAGAAGACATTTGAGATTGAGTGCGACGCATCAGGGTTAGGTATTGGAGCAGTTCTCATGCAAGAAAAGCGGCCAATAGCCTATTTTAGTGAGAAGCTGAATGGAGCAGCTTTGAGGTACCCCACGTATGACAAAGAGTTATATGCGCTTGTGAGAGCACTTGAGACATGGCAGCACTACTTGTGGCCTAAAGAGTTCGTGATCCACACCGACCATGAATCATTAAAACACTTGAAGGGTCAAGGTAAGCTGAATAAGCGACACGCAAAATGGATGGAATTCGTTGAGTCATTTCCATATGTTATACGCTACAAGCAAGGTAAAGAAAACATAGTGGCTGATGCATTATCTCGCAGGTATGTTTTACTTACTTCAATGCATGCACGGATGTTGGGATTTGATTTGATTAAGGAATTATATGAGTGTGATTCTGATTTTGGTGAGATTTATGCTACTTGTGCAAAGTCATCTTTTGGAAAGTTTTACATTCATGATGGATTCTTATTTAAAACGAACATGTTGTGTGTTCCTGCTTGTAGTATGCGTGAGTTGCTTGTGAAAGAAGCGCATGGGGGAGGTTTGATGGGGCATTTTGGGATTACTAAGACTTTAACTATTTTACATGAGCACTTTTATTGGCCTAAAATGAAACGTGATGTTGAGCGTATTTGTGATAAGTGTCTAACATGTAAGCATGCTAAATCTAAATTAATGCCACATGGTTTGTATACTCCTTTGCCTGTACCTAGTGAACCCTGGGTTGATATATCGATGGATTTTGTGTTAGGTTTGCCTAGGACAAAGAGGGGTAGAGATTCAATCTTTGTTGTAGTTGATAGGTTTAGTAAAATGGCTCATTTCATTGCATGTCATAAAACCGATGATGCTACAAACATTGCAGATTTATTTTTCAGAGACATAGTGCGACTCCATGGTATACCTAGGAGTATTGTATCTGATAGAGATGTTAAGTTCCTTAGCCATTTTTGGAAGGTGTTGTGGGCTAAACTAGGCACCAAACTATTGTATTCTACCACATGTCATCCACAGACTGACGGACAAACAGAGGTAGTTAATAGGACTTTATCTCAATTATTGCGCAC
The DNA here is from genome assembly GCA_019454045.1 of Zanthoxylum bungeanum. Taxonomy (NCBI): domain Eukaryota; kingdom Viridiplantae; phylum Streptophyta; class Magnoliopsida; order Sapindales; family Rutaceae; genus Zanthoxylum; species Zanthoxylum bungeanum. Next base: position 87,913 of record SKCR01037022.1, on the reverse strand, counting down.
TATAGTTGGCAAGAATTTGAAGAGTTGGGAAGATTGTTTGCCATTTATTGAGTTTGCATATAATCGTAGCATTCATTCTTCTACTTCATTTTCACCTTTTGAAATTGTTTATGGTTTTCAGCCACTAACTCCATTGGATTTGTTACCTTTGCCTGTTGATGAGCACGCGGGGCTCGATGGAAAAAGGAAGGCCGATTTGGTGAAGCACATACATGAGAAAGAAAAAGAGCAAATACAACGAAAGAATGAGCAATATGCTTCTCATGCTAATAACGGAAGAAAGCGTGTGGTATTTCAGCCTGGAGATTGGGTTTGGGTACACATGCGCAAGGAGAGATTTCCTGAACAACGTAAATCTAAGCTACAACCGAGAGGGGATGGTCCATTTCAAGTTTTGGAACGGATTAATGACAATGCATACAAGCTGGATTTACAAGGTAAGTATAATGTGTCTGCTATATTTAATGTTTCTGACTTAACTCCTTTTGATGCAGGTACAGATTCGAGGTCGAATCCTTTTCAAGAGGGAGGGGATGACATGATCCAGGCAGACAACAAACCAAATGACGTATTACAAGTACCAGAAGGGCCAATTACGAGGCAGAGGACCAAAAGACTCAGAGAAGCAATGGCGGGATTAGTTCAGAGTTTTATGGCCGGCTGCAACCAACAAATAGAGGCGCATGTGGGCTTCGATGGAAAGGGCCCAAAGCCATTTCACTTGGCCCAAATCAGTTTAGAATAAAGCTTTCTAGGCTTTTAAAGACTTAAAGACTTGATATTTGTGTAATTTCGTTTTTAGGGGCATTATTGTCTTTATGCCTTTAGGGTTTCTTTTTGTAACAATATTTAAGCTTACTTTCTTCTTCATTTGAGGCAACCAACGAATTTGTAAACTCAAAAAGCTTAAAGCTTTGGCTATGGCCGAATTATTGTAAGGGAGGGATTCCCCTTTTCAAGTTTGAATCGACTTATCTAAGTTTTGGCAAACTTAGTGGCGTCTCCATTGCTAGCAAAACACTACAAGGATTCATCTTAAAGGTTCTCAAGGGCAAGTTCTTTGTGAGTCTTCTTTGTGGCATTGGAAAGGTTTTGTTTCTACAAAATCATATTCGCGGTTCTTGGGGTTCTGTCCGTTGCTTGGGGTTTGCTTGGATTTCGAATCCAAGTGGGTTTCTTGTCACCCAAGCTGAAATACTTTCAGTAGCTGATGTTGCAGTCATCATTACAACTGAAGCAAAAAATAAATATACCAAGTAAATAATCTGACTAAATAAAAAAAAATTCTTTAATAAATTTCTAAGTTTAATCAACCCCCAACAAGATGATGCAAGCTAGTGATGGAATTTTTTTGCTGATGAAACCAGAAACACTGAACAAGTTAATGGAAGCTAATGATGGAATTTACATACTGATGAAACCAGAACCACCGAACACGCTGATGACAGAAGATGATAGAATTTGCTTGCTGATGAAACCAGAACCACCGAACTTCCTGTTGAAACCAGAAACACTGAAGAAACTGGTGAAACCAGAAACACTCAACAAGCTGGACGTAGGTCCCTGGAAGGTAGAATGAATTTGCTTGCTTGGAGTGGTTGGTGAATAATAACTCCCTCATGCATCACAGCCAAACACGTCAACTTCAAATTAATATTCCAAATTTTAATTTCCATTTATGAAGTATTTTAAGTATAAGAGGAGGCCCATGCTTGATACTTGAAAATGGTTTGGCCCATTTTTTATTTTTGACTTTGGCATGCAATTTCACAAGCCCATCTTAAGCCCATTACATAATCTAGGAGTAAATGATAATTATATTAAGTAAATTAAAAAATACAAGGCAACAAATATAATTTAAAAAATGATCATCTTATGTAATTAATAAAAATTCATTTTCATACTAATTAGCTTTCATATGAAATAGATATTAATTATAAAAAAAAATTAAAAAAATTCATTCATGCTCATTAACTTTAGTGAATATTCGAAATACTATTAATTATAATCAAATTTAATATTTACATAAATAAATAAGTATAAAATTGATTAATTTAATATCGTATCGAATACGAATATTCGTTTATTCATGATATTATTTAATATCATAATTTATCATAGTTGATTTACATTAATTTTTCATAAATATATTATATATACATATAAAATATGTAATTAATATATTTATTAAAAATACCTCACCAAATATTGAAAATATTATTTTTTCTCTGGTAAATAGCCATAATTTCTCGAATCTTAATTGAAAAATAACAATAATTAGTACAAGAAAATAATAAAATGAATCATAAACGAATAAATGAATCCATGGTTTTAATAAATTCGTATTCTATTCGTTTAATAAACGAATCGACCCATTTATTAAACGAATCTTTTTTTTAAACCCATATACATGCTCATTACCATATGTAATTAACGAAAATTATAAATAGATATCAAGATTAATAATTTGTGCATTGGTTGCGGATATCCGAATTTTTCAATCGGTTTCGGATATGGATACCATCTATTAAATTTTTTCGGTTTGAGATATTGTATTTGATTTCGATTTCGTCGAAAATGATCGGATATCCAACCGTTGACGTACCTAATTCTAAGTAAATATCAACATTAAGAAATCTCTATTCATGCTAATTAACTGCCGTAATGAATAAAAATTATAAACGGAAACAATAAGTATACAACTTATGTACATGCTCATTAACATATGTAAATAATGAAAATTATAAGTAAATATCAACATTATTAACTTGTGCTCATTCAATTGTGATGTTTCATCTTTTTGTATTCACTTATAACCATTAAACATGAAATCAAGATCGAAATCGAAGCATTAAACATGATATTGAATAAAAAGTAATTGTTAGATATGACCAATACATGCAACTTCACTTCATTGATATGCAATTTCACCATTAAGATGCGACTTTCAACCATAAAACATACAATAAATTTTTATGCTTCAAATACAAAAATTAAATAATGACCATGAAACATGCAACAAACACCATTCATTATACAACCAATAACAATAAACATGCAACATGAAACCATTGGACTTGAAATTTTAGTAATAACATGCAATTGCATCTGCCTAGAAAACCAATCCAACTTCTACCATAAGACTTGCAATTTTCACCAATAAATATGCAATATTTCTAATATGAAACCTTTAACAATGAACATGCAACATCAAACCATTGGACTTGAAATTTTAGCAATAACATTCAATTACATCTGCCTCGAAAACCGCACATGTAACTATGGCCATTGAATATGCAACTTCTACCATTAGACTTGTAACATTTACCAATAAATATGTAATATTTCTAATATGAAACCTTTAACAATGAACATGCAACATGAAACAATTAGACTTGCAATTTTAGCAATAACATGCAATTGCATATGCCTCGAAAATCGCACATGTAATTATGACCATTGAATATGCAACTTCTACCATTAGACTTGCAACTTTCACCAATAAATATGCGATATTTCTAATATGAAACCTTTAACAATGAACATGCAACATCAAATCATTGGACTTGAAATTTTAGCAATAACATGCAATTGCATCTGTCTCGAAAACCGCACATGTAACTATGACCATTGAATATGCAACTTCTTTCCGTTAGACTTGCACATTTCACCAATAAATAAATAATATTTATAATATGAAACCTTTAACAATAAACATGCAACATGAAACCATTGGACTTGAAATTTTAGCAATAACATGCAATTGCATCTGCCTCGAAAACCGCACTTGTAACTATGGTAATTGAATATGCAACTTCTACCATTAGACTTGCAACTTTTACCAATAAATATGCTATATTTCTAATATGAAACCTTTAACAATGAACATGCAACATGAAATCATTGGACTTGAAATTTTAGCAATAACATGCAATTATATCTGTCTCGAAAACCGCACATGTAACTATGACCATTGAATATGCAACTTCTTCCCGTTAGACTTGCACATTTCACCAATAAATAAATAATATTTATAATATGAAACCTTTAACAATAAACATGCAACATGAAACCATTGGACTTGAAATTTTAGCAATAGCATGCAAATGCATCTGCCTCGAAAACCGCACTTGTAACTATGGTAATTGAATATGCAACTTCTACCATTAGACTTGCAACTTTTACCAATAAATATGCTATATTTCTAATATGAAACCTTTAACAATGAACATGCAACATGAAATCATTGGACTTGAAATTTTAGCAATAACATGCAATTATATCTGTCTCGAAAACCGCACATGTAACTATGACCATCGAATATGCAACTTCTTCCCGTTAGACTTGCACATTTCACCAATAAATAAATAATATTTATAATATGAAACCTTTAACAATAAACATGCAACATGAAACCATTGGACTTGAAATTTTAGCAATAACATGCAATTGCATCTGCCTCGAAAACCGCACTTGTAACTATGGTAATTGAATATGCAACTTCTACCATTAGACTTGCAACTTTTACCAATAAATATGCTATATTTCTAATATGAAACCTTTAACAATGAACATGCAACATGAAATCATTGGACTTGCAATTTTAGTAATAACATGCAATTGCATCTGCTTCGAAAACCGCACATGTAACTATGGCCATTGAATATGCAACTTCTATCATTAGACTTGCAACTTTTACCAATAAATATGCAATATTTCTAATATGAAACCTTTAACAATGAACATGCAACATGAAACCATTGGACTTGCAATTTTAGTAATAACATGCAATTGCATCTGCCTCGAAAACCGCACAAGTAACTATGACCATTGAATATGCAACTTCTATCATTAGACTTGCAACTGTTACCAATAAATATGCAATATTTCTAATATGAAACCTTTAACAATGAAAATGCAACATGAAACCATTGGACTTGAAATTTTAGCAATAATATGCAATTGCATCTGTCTCGAAAATCGCACATGTAACTATGACCATTGAATATGCAACTTCTACCACTAGACTTGCAACTTTCACCAATAAATATGCAATAGTTCTAATATGAAACCTTTAACAATGAAAATGCAACCTACAACCATTAGACTTGAAATTTTTAGCAAAAACATGTAATAAATTTTTTATATTATTTTATTTTTATCAATATTTTATAATTTTTTTAATTTTTTTTTTGAATAACTGGTTGCAACCGGTTGTTGCAACCAATTATTCTCTTTTTTTTTTTTATTTATTATGCGGACTATCCCTGGGTATTTGATACCCAGGGGTATGTTAGCAATGTCCAATATGGTTGGGATAGATTCATGGATGGAGGGATTTTGGGACCAATAGTTAGAAAAAAAAATTATTTTTTTCTTTACAAAATTCTGTCGATTGGTTCCATTTTTGTTCTCATTTACATTTTGATTTTATTAATATTTCTTAATATTAAAACAATTAATAAAATATAATGCCAAATCATTATTGAAATATTTCTTACTTTGTTTTCTTTTGTTATTAAAATAAAGACAAGAAACAAAAAATCACTTTACTTTTTAACTTTTTCATTTTTTCCTTTCAAATTACATCTTTTCTTCATTATGATTTTGTTTTGAGAGAATAATTTTGAATATAAGACGAATCAACTTTAATTATTTTTCTTTCATATTACATTATTATCTGATTGATATAAATAGCTTTCCTTGTTTTATAAAATTCTGTGTCTAATATATTGATAAATGCATGTTTCGTTTAATTATATTAAATGCTAAAATTTTGGAGCTGGTGTAATAATTTTTGTTTGAAAATAGTTTATTTGTTGTCGTTTGATTTTATTTGTAAAATTTGACTCGCGATATTTAAATGATCAGGGGATGGTCGAGAGTTTGGTTAACTTTAACATTTATGGTGAAAGAAACATGTTGATGGTGATTTTCAGTTCACAATAAGTCAGAATTTCTAGAAAGGGTAAAATGTGGATTGTAGTTAATGGTTGAAAGTCCAAGGTTATTGTGAAGATATTGTTGGTAGAATATGTGTTGTAAATCACTTTTTAACATGCATAATTCAAGGAAATTGAAAAATAAATATGCAATTGATTGAAACTTAGAAAAACCTGAAAATGTTGAAGATGATCAAAATTTGGTCCAGGTCGAGATAGATCTCTGTCCTTAAGAACTTATCAACCTCGTCTCGGTGCTATACGGATTTTGTGGCTAATGTTCTCCCGGGATAACCCAGATTCCTCTTATTCAATGGGCACTCCTTAACAAGATCTCGAACTTGAAATATGGTGGAACACTCTCTCTTAAAACAATGGAAAATTGTGACTCTTAAAATTCGGATGAAATTCTATATATCTATCAACAAAATGAACATGGAGGCCCCATTATAAAGGCATGGAATGGTGTCTTAAGGGCACATTTTGGGTTGGGGTGCAACCCTCCAAAAGGTTATACCCCTCTCATGCATCTCTTGGGGCCTCTAATCATTTTATTCTCAATTTGAGGACATGTCCCTCCTCCATCCAAACAATAACATGTGAAGATTTGAAGAATTTACAAAAATCCCCCATAATTCTTCAAATATTCATGCAGACATTTGAGGGAGTTTCTGTGAACTAAAGCTGCATCGAAATAGGTAGCTTTCGCCTTGAACATTTCCTAGTGAATGACAATCGGATTTACTAGGCAAACCAGTGACCCATAGTCTTGAACTGTTCTGCCGTTGGTGTAAACCAAGACAATTGTCAACATACAGCTTTAATTCGACACACATATAATAGTCTGTGTACTGGCATATGATTTCAATTTGAAATTTCGTTAGATATGATGCATGCATGTTTTGAATCATATTATTTGAAAAAAAAAAATGCCTCTTCGTTAAAAAATAAAAAGTAATAACTGCTTTAAACAACACGTCAGAGGGCCCATTCATACGCTTGTGATTTGTTGTGTTTCATTCAATTTGGTTGTTCATGTAATTTGGCCACAATCACGCACACTTCATCAACAAGCACGAATCAGCCCTTTAGTGATTAATTTTTGTTGATCATCAAAGGCGTGAACAAACTGATTTTGATCGTGGCTCAGTTAGATATCGTGTATCGGTTTCATCAGAAGATGTTTTAGAAACCTGAAAAGTTGTGTTTATGCATGTTAAAAAGTGATTTACAACACATATCCTACCAACAATCTTAAGAACTTATTGGACCCGTCACAGGTGCTTTACGGATTCGCAATTGACCAATGTTCTCCCATGATAACTTGGTTCATTCTTGTCCAATGAGCACTCATTGACAAATATATGAACTAGGAAAATAAGAGGAATTATCTCTCAAAACCAGAAGAAAACAGTGACTCAAAACAGATTTTCGTTATGTTCTTTTTTGGATATGATTGCCTCTTTTATAAGGCATGGATGGGTTCCAAAAGGGCACCCATTGGGGTGGGATGCAACCCTCCTAAGGATTGCAACCTTCCTTTGCACCCCTAGTGTCAAAAAGACATAAACACCCGTCATTTAATTAATATTGCAAGAATTTCCAACAATCCCCCACAATTCTTCTAATATTCATGTAGACACTTGAAAGAGTTACCATGAGTTAAAGCTGCATCGAAATAGGTAGCTTTCGCCTTGAACCTTTCCTAGTGAATGACAATCGGATTTACTAGGCAAACCAGTGACCCATAGTCTTGAACTGTTCTGCCGTTGGTGTAAACCAAGACAATTACCAACACACATCTTTAATTCGACCATTTTTCTGTTCTACGGTTGTGTTCATTTTGGCCCTGAACAACGGTCATGTTTCATCAAGTACTTTAGGGTAACCCGCCTTTAAAAGTTCCCATGGAAGCGGCCTCACTTCTTACTTGAAATAGGTGATCTACTATCAAGAGGTAATCTGTCTTTACCCCAATTAGGACTCATCTCCTAATATAGTGATCATTAAAAGCCCTAGCTTATCCTAACCAATGACAGACAGCACTCAGCGTCATTATCGGAATGGGAAAGAGTACATAACTCTTCAATGCTTGTTTTGAATTGCACAAAGTTTCAGTTGTCCCTTTTGAACCTAGATCTTGGGATCTCCAGTCAACTAGGTTGGGTTTCCACAGTGACAATTCTTAAATTATAGGCTTCAAGCCCATTCCCCTTGATGACTTCTCAACTTGCTCTCGAGGTAAACCTTTAGTTAATGGATCCGCTAGGTTTTCCTTCGACTTAACATAATCGATCGTTATTATGCCACTTGAGAGCAGTTGACGTATGGTATTATGTTTCCGACGTATGTGTCGAGACTTACCATTATACATTGTATTTTGAGCTATCCCAATAGCCGATTGGCTATCACAATGTATGCTAATCGCTGGCACCGGTTTGGGCCAACTAGGAATATCCTCCAGGAAATTTCTAAGTCATTCTGCTTCTTCCGTTGTTTTGTCTAACGCTATGAACTCTGATTCCATAGTAGACCGGGCAATACATGTTTGCCTCGAGGATTTCCATGACACGGCTGCATTACCAAGTGTGAAAAAAAATCCACTCGTAGATTTGGAATCCACCGTATCAGATATCCAGTTAGCATCGCTGTATCCCTCTAGTACAATATGATATCTCTCGTAATGTAGTCCATATTTTGAAGTTTCTCTCTGATACCTCAAAACTCTTACTATGGCTTTCCAGTGGTTATGTCCTGGATTGCTCGTATATCTGCTAAGCCGGTTCACAACTTGAGCGATATTAGGTCGTGTGCAATTCGTGAGATACATCAGACTTCCGATGATTCTCGAATACTCTAATTGCGATACGCTCGAACCAGTATTCTTTGATAGATAAAGAGTTAGGTCTACATGGGTTCTAGCCACATTTAGATCCCCTTTGATATATTTATCAAGTATCTTCTCAGTATAGTGGGTTTAAGATAATATGTATCCGTCTGATGTCCTAGAAATCTTAATTCCTAGGATCACATCAGCTACTCCCAAATCTTTCATATCAAATCTGCCGGATAACACGTTTTTGGTAGACTGAATCATTTCATGATTACTACCAATTATCAGCATATCGTCTACATAGAGACACACAATGACATATCATTTTTGAGTTGATTTGGTGTACACACACTTATCACACTCATTGGTTTTAAACCCACTTGACAACATCTCTTTGTCAAATTTCTCATGCTATTGTTTAGGTGTTTGTTTTAATCCGTACAAGGATTTTACAAGTTTGCACACCTTCTGTTCTTGTCCATGATCACTAAACCCTTCTGGTTGTTCCATGTAAATCTCTTCATCCAATTCACCATTCAAAAATGTTGTCTTTACATCCATTTGATGTATTTCAAGACCAAATATAGCTGCTATGGCTATGAGCATTCTTATCGATGTGATACGGGTCATTAGTGAATAGATGTCAAAGTAATCAAGGCCTTTCTTTTGTCTATAACCTTTTATGACAAGTCTTGCCTTGTATTTATCTATTGATCCATCCGTTTTCATCTTCCTTTTGAATATCCATTTGTAGCCCAACGGCTTACAACCTGGTGGAAGATCTACCAACTCCCAAGTATGGTTCTGTAGGATTGAATCAATCTCACTGTTAATAGCCTATTTCCAAATAGGTGCCTCCGGAGAAGACATAGCTTCTTTATAGCTTTGAGGCTCATTTTCTAACAAGTATGTCAGAAAATCGGGACCAAACGACTTAGACGTTCTAACTCTTTTGATAGGTCTAGGCTCGATTGTCTCAGCATTTACACGTTGATCTGATTCTTGGTCAATCTGATCACTGTCCTTGACAGTATCAACCATTTTTTTGAGAGACTCTGTTCTTTGTCTTTCCTTACAAGGAAACGTCTCTTCAAAAAATATCGTATTTCTTGACTCAATTATCATATTCGGATTGATGTCAGGAATTTCAGACTTGTGTACCAAGAATCGATACGCACTACTGTTGCGAGCATATTCTATGAATATACAATCAACAGTTTTGGGTCATATTCTAACATTCTTAGGTTTAGGAACCATTACTTTGGCAAGACACCCCCACATTTTTAGGTATTTGTAGGAAGGTACGAAACATTTCCATAACTCATATGGTGTCTTGTCCAATCTTCTGTGAGGAAGCTTATTTAGAACGTAGTTCGCGGAAATCAAGGCTTCCCCCCACAAGTTCTGGGGTAAACCCGAACTCGTCAACATGGCGTTCATCATTTCCTTCAACGTTCAGTTTTTGCGCTCCGCAATTCCGTTCTGTTGAGGAGAATAAGGAGCAGTGGTTTCGTGAATAATTCCGTGCACAGAACAATATTCACCGAATGGTGAAACGTATTCACCACCTCTATCACTCCTGATTCTTTTGATTTTCTTGCCAAGTTGATTTTCAACTTCGTTCTTATAGTGTATAAAGCTCTCAATAGCTTCAGCTTTGCTTCTTAGCAAGTACACATAGCAGAATATTGTGCTGTCATCGATAAAAGTGACAAAGTATTTTTTACCGCCTCTTGTTTGCACAATATTCATGTCACACACGTCAGTGTGTACAAGTTCTTAAGGACAGAGAGAGATCTCGACTTGGATTCGTTCAATTGCATATTTATTTTTCAATTTCCTTGAATTATGCATGTTAAAAAGTGATTTACAACAGATAAGAGGTCAGACAGAGGGGCGAGCCCGAGATACAGGTTCAATGTGGTCAGATCCAAGGTGATCAGGACCGAGGTGGTCAGGCTCGAGGGCACTAGAGCACTTGCGAAGATTGACCCGAGGTGTTCAGGTCAGGCCCGGCATCAAACTCTCTGGGCAGTCTTGGCATTCAGAGCCTCGTGTCAGCCTCTGAAGTCAGAATCGACTCAGCAGATCATACCCGGTCAAGGAAAAGAGAGGAGGTCAAACCAAGCACCGTGAGTCTCAACACACCGACCTTACCTGTTAGTAGATGCAATGAAAAGATGTTACTCGTTCTGACAGACCGACCCGACGAAGTCATATGACCCTTTCAATCCGACCTGATTAAGAAGAGAGTAATAGGTCGGGGATGCTGAATCTTATGCACATGTATGGATGAAGTAAGCCCTACATGAAACCTAGAGCCGCCAGACCGTTGGATGAGTGTAACGTACGAGTGATGAGCAATAACGTACAAGTAATAAGTAGTAACGAGCAATAATGTACGAATAATGGGCAATAATGACAGAGAAACGTGGTCAATGTCACATGTGAGAGTTACAGTAAATCCAGTGACACTATTTAAATAGAAAGAATACTCAATTCAAGGGGGATCCCTGGATTAGTATTTCTTATTTTCCATAACTTGTAAATAGCTCTAAAAAGCTTAGTGTAAGAAAAGGATAAGGCAGGTCGGCCCGACCCGAGGTGGTAATAAAAACATCATTGTATTTGTGTCTGTGGACGTAGGTTGGATCCATTTAACCGAACCACGTTAAATCATCTATTTTGTCTGTGTATTTTCCATCTTTTGTTAAATTTGCATTTGGTCCCTAAACCAAACAAATTTACAGTTGAGAGAGATTTGTTCGAGGAGTGATTTTTCCCTAATTATCCTTGGAACGAAAATCAGCCGTCAACAAAAAAAATTATATTTAGTTTTGTTTATTTACTAATTATTTTTCACTGGTGTTAGTAAAGATCTTGTTGATGTTAATATTTGAACAAAATAAGAAAAATTAATCATTTTTGAAGCTAGTATCTACTGCTTTCAAGACATATAAGAAGTTCTTAATGAGGTATTAGAATATTTAGAGATTGATTTACAGTCTTATAAATACTTAGTAATTGTGTCCTAATTTGTCCCCAAGGGACGTGTTTTTGTGGTGTAGGGTTCAAGATCTTATCTTGAGGTCCCGAGTTCGAATCCATGAAGTGTGTTTCTTGTAAAAGCTTTAGACAACCAGAGATTTTACATACTCCGCTTAACCTCGAAATGGGTGGTTTGATAGCAGAATTTCCAACCATTCCAAGAAAAGTGTCCTAACTAAACTATTTTTCTGACCAAGTACATTTGTTGTCAATAATAGGAAAGGGGAAAAAAATAAAAATAAAAATAAAAATGGAATAAGTCTGAACCATAAATTATGATGGGGAGATATTTCAAAATTCAAGACTAAACATGAATGTTACCCACGTATGAAGCAATCCAAATGTGTGGTCACATTTAAGAGAGTAGAGACTTTCATGAATGATGTTGCAATGAAGTGAACAAATCAAAGGAATACTCCAATTTAATAGTCGTCATCGTGGTCCAAATATGTAGAGATTTAAAGTCATAGTCTCCCTTTTTTTTTTTTTTTTTTTTTTTTTTTAACTATTATTATCATTTTAATATAACATTACAAATTTTATTAAAATTATAATTAAAAATATGTTATGTTATCGATCGATTGACCTAGAACGGGTTGAATTTACTTTCTTCATTTCTTTTTTATTTTCTCTCAATAATACGTAGACACAAAGGACTTGAATTATGGCGTTTGGTATGGGATTTGTGATGAAAATTCATCATGAATAAAAGTTTCGATTGGTGTTTGGGATGAAAAAATCATATTGAATCCCAAATTTAAGCATGATCAAGATTCAAGATGATTTTTTTTAATCATAAATTAAACAATCAATCGGTATTTGAGACGAATTCATTACAAGAACGCAATGTAATAACGACGATAAAATCCATAACTACTCCATCGCAAAATACATTTAGCGACAACATAATATCATTTCTATTATTCATAGGAGTGACAAAACGAATTGACGAATCGATTTTTTTTATCAAATCCTAAACGAATTGAATTAAAATGTGATGGATTCGTATTCGATTAGTTTACTAAACAAATCGAATACAAATATTTGTATAGTCATGATATTATTTAATGACATAAATTATCATACTTTATTTACATTATTTCTTCATAAATATAAACATATGAAATACGTAATTAATATATCTACTAAAAATGACTTACCAAATATTGATAATATTATTTTTTTCTATGGTATACGCCACAACTTCTTGAATTTTAATTGGAAAATAACAATAACTAGTAAAATAAAATAATAAAACAAATTCTAAACAAATAAACGAATCAATGAGCTTAAATTCGTACTCGATTCGTTTAATAAACGATCGAATCGAATCGACATATTTATTAAACAAATCTATTTTTTTAAAATTAAAGTGAATCGAATCGAACGAATAAATGAATCACAACCCAAATTATCACCCCTAATTATTCCAGTAGCCAAGTACTAGCGACAGAATTATGTATGTCTCTAAATAGCGATGAAATTTCCGTATCAATACTGAGATGGAATTGTTACGAAAATTCCGTCGCTATATGAAAACGGAATAAATTTTGTCGGTAACTAGTGACAAAATTTTCATATCAAATAATAATCGAGACGGTACGTAATGAGTACCGGTCGGGACAAGATGTCCCGACATCTCCTCCCTTCATATTAAAGTTTAAAGGTATACAATTAAATTAATAAATATATTAAAATAAAAATCATATAACAATAAAATATATATTATAATTTTATAAGAATTCTATTATAACAAGAAAACATATTATAGTATCATATTAAAATAAAAAACTATTAAATTAACTACAATTAACCTAATCTCTATAATTAATTTTTTTATTATTAAATTATAAAATTAAAATATCTTTACAATTATATTTTATTAAATTATAAAATTAAAATAAAAAAATTATTAACATAAGAAATCTATTACCGTATAAAAATACAATCTATTATTAAAGTAAGAAACATATTAATTAATTAATTAATATTTTAATTAATTATTATTAAATTATAAAATTAAATAAAGAAGTCTGTTATAATAAGAAAACATATTATAATCACTAATTAAAATAAAAAATATACGTGACACTTAATCTCAACAATTAACCTCTACAATCAATTTTTTATTATTAAATTATAAAATTAAAATACATTTACAATTAATTTCTTATTAAATAAAAAACCGATTACAATAAAAATACATATTATAATTTTATAAGAACTGTATTATAATAAGAAAATATATTATACTATTAAAATTAAAAACACTATTAAATTATAAAATTTAATTAATAAATCTCTTAAATAAGAACCATATTATAACAATAAAACATATTATACTATCCGATTAATTTTCGAATAATATCATAGATAATCTGACAAAGAATATGTGTGCGCGCGTGCTTGTGCGTGTGTGTGCGCGTGTGCGCTCGCTTGTGTGTGTGTTAAATATTTTTAAGCTTTCTCATTACGTTACATGACACTTAATCTCTTTAATTAAATTTTTTTATTATCTATTATAATAAGAATATATATTATAATCTTCTATTAAAATAATATATATATATATATATATGTGGTACCTAATCTTTATAATTAATATTTTAATTATTAAATTATAAAATTAAAATAAAAAATTATTATAAATAAAAAACATATTACAATATAAAAATATTGTTTCCTATTAAAATAAGAAACATAAATAGTAGCGGCCCACAAAACCCAGTCAATTTTTTGGATTTCAGGTCTATTATTATTTATTACTTTATTTTAAATTATATATGTTGATGGTGTTTTCAGGCACTATGTTATTTAACCAGCGCGACATGGGTAAAAAAGGTAATTCACTTCTCAGTCAAGATTATTAATGCCGACCCGACCACTAAAGAGTCAACAGTAAGGAGCCGGAAACTTTACGGTTAGTGACCGAGCACTTGAGTTCGGATGACCGGGCAATTATCAGATCGGCAGAATCATTCTCATTTCAAAGGACTATCATGACCGACCTCATGAAGACCGACCAGATAGCGAGATATGCTCCAGAGATAAGTTATCCTATTCTTATGGGGTAAGGAGATAAGTTATCCTATTCTTATGGGGTAAGGAGATAAGTTATCCTATTCTAATAGGGTATGTGAAGTAAAGGTAGTTTTGATTAGGAATCCTTATGAGAAAAGGGAATAGTTTTGACTAGGAATCCTTATGGGAAAAATGAATAGTTTCAACTAGGAAATTCTTGTACAAATAGGAATCTGATTTCTACACTATTATAAATAGGAGGGTGGAGAGTTGAGAGTGAAGATCAGAATCAATATCAGAATCAATATCAGAATCAAGATCAGAATCAATATCAGAATCAATCAAGATCAAAATCAATATCAGAATCAAGATCAGAATCAATATCAGAATCAATATCAGAATCAATATCAGAATCAAGATCAGAATCAATATCAGAATCAAGATCAGAATCAATATCAGAATCAATATCAGAATCAATATCAGAATCATTATTGTGAGACTTGTAAGCAAAAGAGAGATCAGAGAAGCATATCTCGGTAATAAAAGCATTATTCAGTTTGTGTCCGTGGACGTAGGTTGGATCTAACCAGCCGAACCACGTTAAAACTCTTTGTCGATTGGCGTATTTATCTATCTTTTTCTAAATTTGCTTTTGGTTCCCCCCTAACCGAACAAATTCACTATTGAGGGAGGATTGTCTCGGGAGTAATATTCCCATATTGCCCTGAGACCAAAATCAGTTGTCAACAGTTGGCGCCGTCTGTGGGGAATCAACGAAAAACAGATCGCGTGGTAAGACAATGGCAGAAGGTGGAAATCACCGGTCGTCAGGGAGTTCAACAGCGGAATGGATGGAGAAGATTGAGGAAAATCAAATCCTTTTAAAATCCATGATGAACAGACTGGAGAGAAGGGAAGAGATGAATAATGAGATACTAGAAGCCGGAACCAGTCGGAGGAGAGGCGAAATAGCGGAAAGAAAAATGGTTGCAGATGAGAGCAAAGACGATGAACCCATGAGGAAGGGTCCATATGGGATGAGGTCCATAGTGGTGGAAAAATATTTACAAGCAGAGGATATTCGGGAAGAAGAAAAGGGGCGACAGTCGCCAGATTCTTCCTATGATAGCCCCCGCGACACCAGAAGGGGAGATAGGAAGCATGGTGAAACCGGATGGGAAACCTCAAGTGCATGAGGGAGCGCGTGAACCCTTCGTGGTAGGATCAAACTCCCGAAGCTGGAACGTAACTACCCCATGACTTGTATCTATCTAGGCTCGGGGCTGGGTTTGTCCCGCCGAGGCCTCTGTGTGCCACTGGCTCGGGGCTGGAGTTCGTTCTGCCGAGGCCACTTCAACAATCGGCTCGGGGCTGGAGTTCGTTCCGCCGAGGCCCCTTCAACAATCGGCTTCAACAATCGGCTCGGGGCTGGAGTTCGTTCCGCCGAGGCCTCTTCATCGGCTCGGGGCTGGATCTCGTTCCGCCAAGGCTGCTATACTATTCGACTCAGGGGTCGGGTTACATCCCACCGATTCGTGCTTATTGGCATGGGGACGGAACATTCCCCCAGAACCAAATGTCTCTTTAGATCGGGGTCCTCAGAATATTCAGGGACATACTCAATGCATAGGATCCGTGAGAAGCATAGCACATGGAGGGATGATACCCCCGTGGCGATTGCTTGCTCCAGTGTTACCGAACATAAGGAGGAATATGTCTTTAATGTTTCAAAACACTCTCTGATCCTCACTTACCCGATGTAATGGATCCGTGAGAAAGCATAGCACGGGGAGAGATGATGCCCCCGTGACGATTGCTAGCTCCAGTGATGCCGGACCTAAGGAGGAATGTGCCCTTAGTGTCCCAGACACTCTTTGATTCATTCATCATTTGGATCCAATAGAGGAGCAGCACGGGGAGGCGTTGTGCCCCTGTAGCGTGTGCCTGCTCCAGCGTGGTAAGGAGGAGCCCTCGCACAATACACGGGCTCCACAGTGACCCGACGTATAGAGGATGTGCCCTTACCATTTTAAACGCTCTCTGATCCAAATCCTGGTTCGCCGGGACACTGAATTGAAAGATTCGGAATTGTGTTTTGGAGACCTCGGGCAGGATGCTGTTCTACGGTATCCGTGCTGTTGTTTACACTTTTTTGATTTTATTTTCCAAAGTTTTGTTTTATTTTTTAGTCGGTCTGACAAGGGGACGCCCAAGTCAGATTCGATAGGGCTTCAAAGGTGGATACACTTCCCATCTGAATAAGTCCCAAGGATTAACCAGCGCTAGGGGCTGGATTCGTTCCGCCGAGGCCACTTGGTTAATCGGCTCGGGGCTGGATTCGTTCCGCCGAGGCCACTTGGTTAATCGGCTCGGGGCTGGATTCGTTCCGCCGAGGCCACTTGGTTATTCGGCCCGGGGCTGGATTTGTTCCGCCGAGGCCACTTGTTTCTTTCCGGCTCGGGTCTGCTCTTGTACCGCCCAGACCGATGTTTCTTTCCGGCTCGGGTCTGCTCTTGTACCGCCGAGACCGATGTTTCTTTCCCGCTCGGGTCTGCTCTTGTACCGCCGAGACCGATTTTTCTTTCCGGCTCGAGTCTGCTCTTATACCGCCGAGACCGATGTCTCTTTCCGACTCAGGTATGCTCTTATACCGCCGAGATCGATGTTTGTTTCGGCTCGGGGCTTGATTTCGTTCCGCCGAGGCCACTTGGTTATTCAGCTCGGGGCCAGATTTCATTCCGCCGATACCTCTGTGTACCACTGGCTCGGGGTCGGGTTACGTCCCACCGAGTCAGCACTTTTGGGCTGGGGATGCGTCATTCCCCCAGGTCCAAATATCTCTCTCAGCTCGGGGTCGGGATACGTCCCACCGAGTCAGCCCTTCGGACTGGGGACGTAACATTCCCCCAAGTCCAAATGCCTTTCTCAGCTCGGGGTCGGGGTACGTCCCACCGAGTCAGCCCTTCGGACTGGGGACGTAACATTCCCCCAGGTCCAAGTGTCTTTCTCAGCTCGGGGTCGGGGTACGTCCCACCGAGTCAGCCCTTCGGACTGGGGACGTAACATTCCCCCAGGTCCAAGTGCCTTTCTCAGCTCGGGGTCGGGGTACGTCCCACCGAGTCAGCCCTTCGGACTGGGGACATAACATTCCCCCAGGTCCAAGTGTCTTTCTCAGCTCGGGGTCGGGATACGTCTCACCGAGTCAGCCCTTCGGACTGGGGACGTAAGATTCCCCCAGGTCCAAGTGCCTTTCTCAGCTCGGGGTCGGGGTACGTCCCACCGAGTCAGCCCTTCGGACTGGGGACGTAACATTCCCCCAGGTCCAAGTGCCTTTCTCAGCTCGGGGTCGGGGTACGTCCCACCGAGTCAGCCCTTCGAACTGGGGACGTAACATTCCCCCAGGTCCAAGTGTCTTTCTCAGCTCGGGGTCGGGGTACGTCCCACCGAGTCAGCCCTTCGGACTGGGGACGTAACATTCCCCCAGGTCCAAGTGCCTTTCTCAGCTCGGGGTCGGGATACGTCCCACCGAATCAGCCATTCGGACTGAGGACGTAACATTCCCCCAAGTCCAAGTGCATTTCTCAGCTTGGGGTCGGGATACGTCCCACCGAGTCAGCCCTTCGGACTGGGGACGTAACATTCCCCCAAGTCCAAGTGTCTTTCTCAGCTCGAGGTCGGGGTACGTCCCACCGATTCAGCCCTTCGGACTAGGGAAGTAACATTCCCTCAGGTCCGAGTGCATTTCTCAACTCGGGGTCGGGGTACGTCCCACCGAGTCAGCCATTCGGACTGGGGACGTAACATTCCCCCATGTCCAAGTGTTTTTCTCACCTTGGGGTCGGGATACGTCCCACCGAGTCAGTCATTCGGACTGGGGACGAAACATTCCCCCAGGTCCGAGCATCTCTCACAGCTCGAGACATGATCACATGCCACCGAGCACATCATCGTTAGCTCAGAGGCAAAATTTTCTCCTCACAATCGAGATTGGATCAGTCAGGGGTCAGGACCTCCAAATCTCTGGTACATATATTACAGAGGAGAAGTCATTTTTAGTTTGGACAACAAGAGGAACTTCATCTCCTGATGGAACGACCCAAGTAAGCAATTTACTTTGAGGTGGACAAACGTTCTGAATAGGGTCAGCATCTCCAATAACCGAGGATATGAAGATAGAAACAGAAGACTTAGTTGATGGCGAATGCAATTTCTCTATGATTTCTGGAGCGACCACCAACAAGGCGATCAACACACCATCTTTATATAGTTCATGGCACCAACTTGCATACTTGTTGGAACCGAGAACTATGGGACATATGTTGATGGTGTTTTCAGGCACTATGTTATTTAAGCAGCGCGACAGGGGTAAAAAAGGTAATTCACTTCTCAGTCAAGATTATTAATGCCGACCCGACCACTAAAGAGTCAACAATAAGGAGCCGAGAACTTTACGGTTAGTGACCGAGCACTTGAGTTTGGATGACCGGGCAATTATCAGATCGGCAGAATCATTCTCATTTCAAAGGACTATCATGACCGACCTCATAAAGACCGACCAGATAGCGAGATATGCTCCAGAGATAAGTTATTCTATTCTTATGGGGTAAGGAGATAAGTTATCTTATTCTTATGGGGTAAGGAGATAAGTTATCCTATTCTAATAGGGTATGGGAAGTAAATGTAGTTTTGATTAGGAATCCTTATGAGAAAAGAGAATAGTTTTGACTAGGAATCCTTATGTGAAAATGGAATAGTTTCAACTAGGAAATTCTTGTACAAATAGGAATCTGATTTCTACACTATTATAAGTAGGAGGGTGGAGAGTTGAGAGTGAAGATCCGAATCAATATCAGAATCAATATCAGAATCAAGATCAGAATCAATATCAGAATCAAGATCAGAATCAAGATCAGAATCAATATCAGAATCAAGATCAGAATCAATATCAGAATCAATATCAGAATCAAGATCAGAATCAATATCAGAATCAAGATCAGAATCAAGATCAGAATCAAGATCAGAATCAATATCAGAATCAAGATCAGAATCAATATCAGAATCATTATTGTGAGACTTGTAAACAAAAGAGAGTTCAGAGAAGCATATCTCGGTAATAAAAGCATTATTCAGTTTGTGTCCGTGGACGTAGGTTGGATCTAACCAGCCGAACCACATTAAAACTCTTTGTCGATTGGCGTATTTATCTGTCTTTTGCTAAATTTGCTTTTGGTTCCCCCTTAAACGAACAAATTCACTATTGAAGGAGGATTGTCTCGGGAGTAATATTCCCATATTGCCCTGAGACCAAAATCAGCCGTCAACAATATATATAAGTTTTTTCCATGAATTTTTTAGTATTTACTGTGTTTCAGAATACAAACTCTGATTATTAGCTTTTGCACAGTGAATTACAAATATTATTTGAGAATTGAGAGATAGCAAATGATGCATAAATATTACATGTAAGTAAATCAATTATCTCATTTATATTATAAAACCGATAAGATACGAAACATTTAGCAAATTAATATCTAAAATATATGATCAATCCGCACAAAATGCACACCTAGTTATTATGATTTTAACAATCGAAATCATCGCGCTATTGTTAAGAAAAAAAGAGGTTGAAAAGTTTTTACTAAATGAAAACAAGCAAAAGATTATACAGATTAGGGTTCAGATGATTAAATTTCAAACTTACAACTTCCAACCCACGTGACTCACGTGCTATAAACAGTTTTATCAACATCATTAATCTTTTGTCACTCTCGTCATAGCAGGTTCATGCATGAAGTAATAAATTGATTAATTGAAGTTATTGTTTAGAGGATGTGATGTTTAATTAATTTTTTAATTTTTTAAAATGATGTGAATATGATCCTTAATTTATAAGTTAGAAAAATATTTACTTGGGCGTGAATGAATATAGGATAAATATTAAAGCATAAAATCATTACTTGTTAACTAACCTCATTTATTGTTTATGTTTAAAATAGATAATTAGGTGAAAAAGGTGATGAGGGCAATTAGTAAGCTTCTTAATATAATAATAATTAATGTCCATAACAAGCAACATCACCACTAAGCAAATGTCACTCAACATGAGTGAGTAACTAACACTTATTTGGATTTTTTTTTTTTTTTATATATATAAATAATAATAATATTGATGGGCCTATCACTCAGTAGCTATATATGGTTAAAATACAATAATATTGATGTAATTTGTAAATATTATATAGTTAAGAATGTATAGGGCAGTTGGGTTTGTTAATTTCTTCACTATTATTGAATATTGATCACATCCTTACTCATCAAAAGCAAATTAAATAAAGCAATGTTATAAAAATTAAGCAAAAAAAAAATGAGGGATTTTTTTTCTAAAATATTACATTGACAAATCTACTAATGAATCAAATTAACTCCAAATATAAGACGAAAATATTTCACCACTAATATACATATATATAGGGACTCAACCTAGTGGTGATTTCCATGTGAACATGGTTAAATGTTGAGGAAAATATCTCACATCGGCTGAGATAAATAATTAAACTCAAAATATTAACATTGGGCAACCCTCAACTCTCAAGCTGGCTTTTGGGTTGAGTTAGGCCCATGAATTTCAATATGGTATCAGAGTCACACTCATGCACGGGTGGGCCCACACTATATGTACACGTGACATGAACCAGACAAAAAACCGGTTTGCACGTGAGGGGGAGTGTTGAGGAAAATATCTCACATCGGCTGAGATAAATAATTAAACTCAAAATATAAACATTGGGTAACCCTCAACTCTCAAGCTGGCTTTTGGGTTGAGTTAGGCCCACGAATTTCAATATGGTATCAGAGCCACACTCATGCACGGGTGGGCCCACACTACCTGTTCACGTGACATGAACCAGGCAAAAGACCGGTTTGCACGTAAGGGGGAGTATTGAGGAAAATATCTCACATCGGCTGAGATAAACAATTAAACTCAAAATATAACATTGGGCAACCCTCAACTCTTAAGTTGGCTTTTGGATTGAGTTAGACACATAAATTTCAATATTAAGAATATGAAAGATTTTTTTTTTTTTTAAAAAAAAAGATTTTATATATACATCACAAGTTGATGGGACGTATCTACTATCTCGATGTATCATAGTTAAAGCCCAATACAAAAAAAAAATCTACTACAAAGAAGAAAGAAAGTTACTTCGATAACATATACAAGAAAACTCGACCATAAGAATAAGGCGATGATGTGGTTATGACTTCAATAATAAATGGTTTGCTGTAAAATCTTTTATAATGTCAAAATTTTGCATTATTATAAGCTTACAAAAGAAAATACAGAACTATATAACTTAACTTTAGACAAGAATTTATCATGAAATTATTGACTAGCTAGTTAGCATTATTGATTATGTATGTCCACACTCGGTGCAACAATCCATATATGCATTTGAATGAGCAAAGCAACGACAAAAGAGCTTCTATTGATTGTCTCAAAAATTTCATGGGGCTCCATAAGCGTGCAGCGTTAATGAAATTGAAACTTATCATGTGCAATCTTTCATTTTGTATTAGAAATCGACAAATTTTAAAGATGTGTTTGAGGGTATATATTCTTGTAAAAGAAAATGATGTGTAAAATTGTTTTTTCTTTGAAACGTTTGGAAATATTGGTACATTTACGTCCCCAAAGGGCGTAACTTTGTGGTATAGGGCTCGTGATTTTAACTTGAGATCCTGAGTTCGAATCCAAATAGTACTTTCTTGTAAGAATTTGAGACAGCCGGAGGTTTTACCTGCTCCGCTTAATTCCGGAAGGGCTAACGATTCAAAAAAAAAAAGTATTGGTACATTTGCTAGTATTGATTAATATTTTTTTTTTTTTTTTTAAAAAATCGAATTTTGAAAAGCTTTTGGAACTCTACGTATATACTCTTGTTATGCTGCAACCTGAATGTTTAAGTTTATAATACGTTGGATTCGCCTTCAAATAACCAAAAATTATGAAAGAAAATAGAGAAGAAAACAAGTGATTTCCAAACAAGGTCTTTTAAGTACTATATTTTAGTATTTAGTATTTAATTAAAGGTTTTTTTTTTTCCCCAAGGAATTAATTGTTAGTTTACTCGAAAACGGCCATTTGTTGGTCACATGCTAATAGTAATTACAAAAATAAGCCCGTGAGCATGATTGAGGCCAAGATATAATCCATTAATGCATGTGGATGCGGGAGAAAATTGGAAGAAAACAAATAAAACAAACATTTTAAAGAAGTGTTTTTGAAAAAGTGCTTAGTGCTCAAAGTGTAGAAGCCACAAATTAACAAATTAAAATGGAACGACGAGTTTGTTAAGCAAAAGCAACAAAAGGTAAACACCCAATTGATAGATAGATGCATGTGATGTGAATGTGAGAGAGAATATTGAATAACCAACAAAACACTTTTTAAACAAGTGCTTAGTGCTGAAAGTTAAAGCCATTAAGCAATTTAAAAGTAGATACCCAATATCCCCATTGTTATGGAGCCAAAACAAATGAGTCATTTCTACTTTATTTCCTTTTTTTTTTTTTTTTTAATTATTATTTTTCTATGGTTTTTGTATTAAATTATTGATTACAAGAAATTTAAAAGAAATTACGTATTTTAGTAAGGCGGACGGGCTGTGACTGTGTTATAATTTGGATGTCAAATTGATGATGATTATGTTCCTTAGTTAGGCTTTAATCTAATTAAGGCTTTATCTTTGCATGCTTTCAATCTAGGCATCATTAGCAATCTGACTCTCCAACTCTCAATTTTTTTTTTTCATTTAATAATTAAAAAAAAAAAAAAAAAAAAAAGGATTCACAAATAAGACTGGGGATTTACCAATTAAGTTTAGAATACAATTTTCACAATTGATATAAACAATGATTAAAATACCGAAAATAACTATCAATATCAATTTCAACCACAAGCTTTACTATGTGATATGCAAATATTATGTAAAATTTGTGATAAATAAAAGAGTTAGGGATAGAGAATTTAGACATTGTAATTTATAGCGGTACGGCCACCTCTTTGCTTATGTCCACTCCTACAAGTCACGCTTGAAGCTTGTTGACGGCTGATTTTGGTCTCAGGGCAATATGAGAATATTACTCCCGAGACAATCCTTCCTCAATAGTGAATTTGTTTGGTTATGGGGGACCAAAAGCAAACTTAGCAAAAGACAGATAAATACGCCAATCGACAAAGAGATTTAACGTGGTTCGGCAGATCAGATCCCACATACGTCCACGGGCACAAAACGAATGATACTTTTATTACTGAGATATGCTTCTCTGATCTTTCTTGTGTTTACAAGTCTGATCGTAATGATCTTGATCTTGATTCTGATTTCAACTTTCAACTTGTTACTCTCATTTACCTATGTTTTCCCCCCTTATTTATAATAGTGTAGAAATCATATTCCTTCTCCTACAAGAATCTCCTAGTTGAAACAATTTCATTTTCCCATAAGGATTCGTAGTCAAAAACTACTTTCACTTCCTTTATCCTGTTAGGACATTGACTTATCAGTTTACCCCATGAATGTAGGATAACTTGTCATCTTATCTGTAAAAATAGGATGCCTTATCTTCCTGAGCACGCCTCGCCATGTGTTCGGTCTTCATGAGGTCGGCCACAATGGTCATTTGAATCGGGAATGCTGCCACCAATCTGATAATGCCCGGTCATCCGAGCTTTAAGTGGTCGGTTACCGATAAAAGTGCTCGGTCACTTACTGTTTGGCTCTTAGTGGTCGGGTCGGCATTAATGATCTTGACCAAGAAGGGAATTACCCTTTTTACCCCTGCCGTACTCCTTAAATAACATAGGTCCTGAAAACACCATCAACATCTGTCCCCTAGTTCTCGGTAACAACGAGTTTGCGAGTTGATGCCGGAAACTATAAAAAAAGATGGTGTGCCGATGAATCCGTCGGTGGTCACTCTAGGAACCGCAGAGAAAAATGCCTTGGCTGCAAATCTGGTCCTTCCTGCCACCCTCATGTGCTTAGTAAACGAGGATCCCGATATCTACCCGTGGAGAAAATGCTTTGCCCTTATGTTGATGACGATCGAATCGGTGGGACGTAACCCGACTCCGAGCTGAATAAAGACTTGGCTCTGGGGGAATGTCACCTCCCCAGACCAATAGAGGGCCGACCATGGGGGAGATGCTCCGATCCCATGCCGATGATAAGTCTCTCGGTGGGACGTATCTCGACCCCGAGCTGAAGAAAGACTTGGCTCTGGGGGAATGTTACATCCCCAGTCTAAAGAAACCGACTCGGTGGGACGTAACCCGACCCCGAGCTGAATAAAGACTTGGCTCTGGGGGAATGTCACCTCCCCAGACCAATAGAAGCCGACTCGGTGGGACGTAACCCGACCCCGAGCTGAAATAAAGACTTGGCTATGGGGGAATGTTACGTCCCCAGTCCAAAGAAGCCGACTCGGTGGGACGTAACCCGAACACGAGCTGAAACAAACATCGATCTCGGCGGTACAAGAGCAGACCCGAGCCGGAAAGAAACATCGGTCTCGGCGATACAAGAGCAGACCCGAGCCGGAAAGAAACAGCTGGCCTCGGCGGAACAAATCCAGCCCCGAGCCGATTAACCAAGTGGCCTCGGCGGAACGAATCCAGCCCCGAGCCGGTTAATCCTCTAGGTTTTATTCAGAAGGGAAGTGGATCCTCTTTTGAAGCCCTATCAGTTTTGGTATGGGCGTCCCCTTGTCAAACCTGATGAAAACGAAAACAAAACCTTGGAAAATAAAATCAAAACGCGGGGGTGATTTAACACTTATCCAAAAACAACAGCAATGATGCCTCAAAACAGCGTCCTGTTTGAGGTCTCCAAAACACAATTCTGAACCTTTCAATTCAGAGTCCCGGCGAACCAGGATTTGGATCAAAGATTCGTTCAAAATGGTAAGGGCACATCCTCTATACTTCAGGTCTCCATGGAGCCTGTGTACTGTTCGAGGGCTCCTCCTTACAACACTGGAGAAAGCATACGCTACGAGGGCACAATCCATTCTCGTGTTATACTTCTCTTGGATCCAAATGATCAAAGAAATATGGATCAAAGAGTGTCCGAGACATTAAGGGCATTTTCCTCCTTATGTTCGGTAACACTGGAGCAAGCAATCGCCACGGGGGTATCATCCATCCCCGTGCTATACTTCCCACGGATACGAATGATCAAGGAAATAGGGATCAAAGAGTGTCTGAGACATTAATGGCATTTTCCTCCTTATGTTCGGTAACACTGGAGCAAGCAATCGCCACGGGAGTATCATCCCTCCCCGTGCTATGCTTCCCACGGATTCGAATGATCAAGGAAATATGGATCAAAGAGTGTCCGAGACATTAAGGGCATTTTCCTTCTTATGTTCGGTAACACTGGAGCAAGCAAACGCCACGAGGGTATCATCCCTCATCGTGATTATCATCCCGAGATATCCCTCATAAATGTAAGTCATAGGGTAGTTACGCTCCAGCTTCGGGAGTTTGATACCACCACAGATGATTCATGTGCTCCCTCATGCCTTCATCCATTGACGTAGTCCCGATCCTCAAGATTTTAAATGAGTCAGGTTGGAGAACTTCTGCCCGGGGTGTCGAGTGATTCTGATGTCATGGCGCTGCACATTGATACTGCAACGTTGAATGGACCCAAATCTTCAGGATCAAATTCTCTTGATTGGTATCATGGAGCTCCGAATTGGTGTTGCAGTGCTGCCCTATGTATATGATTCTTTCGTCATATTTTTATTCGAAGTTTTGTCTCTGTTCCCTCTGAAGTTCTTCAGTAGCAGCATTGCACTGCATTGAGCCATGATCTTTGATCTCGTGCTTCAAAGAAGGCCCGAAGATAGCAGGTTCTCTCTTATCCATGCGCAAAAGATTCGGTGCCACTGTCATGATCTGCGATCGAATGCCTCCTAGTGTATCATATGGTAAACGCATCCCTGCTACCTCTGAAAGTGCCCAAATTATCTTCTAATCATCCCTGGCATCACCAACAGTTGGAACTGTAGACAATGTTTGTTGATTGCAACCTTCTGTATTTTCATATGTCTCTTCTTTCTTACTGTATGTTGATGCTGGGAGAATTACATTCGCACGATAAACACCACGGTCACCATGGTGGCCTTGATAGACAACGAATGTGTCATCTGGTAGCTTGTCCAAGTTCACACTATCAGCACCCTTGAGATGAAAACTTTGCAGACTCAATGTTGTTGTTAGATTCAGGCAGAAGTCTGAGGTCCAGGGCTGCAGCTTGAGCAGCATTAAGAAGCAAAACATTGGGCCCTTTCCAGTCAGGTCTGATAACATTCCCATTTTTCGAAATGGTTTTGACTGTAGCAAAAATCACATCTTTGTCTTTCCTCTCAAGGAGTCCAGCACCAACAATAATGACTGGATTTTTGGCATTTGAGATGGTGGAGTAAAAAGGGTGACGACCCTCAGCAATTTCAAGAAGTGTTTGCTGGCCATTGCCAAGATGCTGGTGATCATAGTTCAAATATGAGGCCGGGCCAATATAACCCACCTTAGCATTGCTTGCTCGGACGGTCTTGCGGATTCTGGCATTTTACCATAACAGTTTCTACTCGTGGATGGGTACCAACCAAAAGGAAACAATCTGCCTTCTCAAGACCACTGATTGTAGTATTCATAATATATCCTAATCATAGGTCAGCGTTAGATTGTGCACCAGTTCCTTCACACCATATATTATTTGAACCCATTCTGTTTAAGAAATCTTTTAGTGCCATCATGGATTCTGCATCAGACAGCCGACCAGCAATCCCAATCAATTTCTTCTGGTTTAGCCTGATGCACAACCTCAGCAACCACAGCCAAGGCATCCCACCGGTTCACAGCCTTAAAGCGCCCATCAATACCACGAATTATTGGATCATTTAGCCTCTGCCTCTTCAAACCATCATAACAAAACGAGTCTTGTCTGAAATCCATTATTCATTTATGTCCTCATTTAATCGTGGGAGGATACGCATGACCTCTGGACCCATGCTATCAATTCGAATGTTAGAGCCAGCTGCAACAGTAACATCAATGCTCTCTGTTCCTTTTAACTCCCAGTTTCGGGCTTTGAATGTGAAAGGTTTTGAGGTAAGTGTTAGACATTGTGTCCCATTGCGTCACTGTTTGTAAATGATATTGTATTATTGTACAAAATTAACTATGTAATAATGAAATTTCCTTTTGCCATTTTGTAAATATTATTTACTTTGATATATAAATGGCGAAAGTCCATATGATTAGTACTGGATTGAGATGATATGAGACAGTATCAATCCATAAAGGTTTAATCATTAAATATCCCTAGCCGTAGTATTATCGAGACTGGACATCGATAATGCGGAATAGACTAGTATTGCGCTTGTGCACGTTGTGAGGGCACAACGGCATAGTTCTCATATATTTAAGTATTGGATACTTATGCAAGTGCGATAGGAGGTTGTGTTTTACCGATGGTACGGAAAACAGCTTCGCTCTGGATAGACCCCGCGGAATCCCATTGGTAGTATGTCTAGGTGTCTATGGGAGGCCGCATCAGGGTAGGTGTATATGGTCTTAACCTGAGACTTACATCGCTAGTACTTGCGACAATCGGTAAACTTTGGTTTTGGTGGTTGGGGACCTTAACCGGTTCTGTGTACACCTCTTCTGGGTTTATCGAGAATCGTAGTGTACTGGATGTGATGTCAAGATGGAAGTATCGCTTCAGACATATGGAGGTGATGATCACGCAGGACACAGAACTAGTACTCTATAAAAGGTTGCAACCGTCGGGACAATATGACTAGGTCAGGATTGTCCGATTTAAAAAGACTAGTTGCTTGATGTCCGATATATGTTTCGTACGGGGCAGACACATCTCCAGCCCCAGGCCTAGCATGTGATCATCCGATACTGGATCGATGTACGCAATACTACGGTATACTACGCTTGATATAGATCTTATATTCCTATAAGAATATTTCTGGAGAATTGGGTAGGCATGGCGCTTTGCTAGAAGCCAACCTTGTCTTGTGAATCGGTAAGAACGTAGTAAGAGGTACGTGCGTGTTCGGATTATCCGACGACCGTATTTACTGCCAACATATCCGGAGATCTCTTGGGTCGCTTCCTGAAGATTCACCTATGATATTTGATTCGAACTTAATTAATCTTGGATTAATTGCGGAGAAACTTTATCTCGGATAAAGTGCCTTATTTAGAGAGAGAGAACGATTAATTTGGAATTAATCAGTAAAATTATTATATTCGATATAATAATTGAAATTCGATTTCGACGCGAAATTAAAATTAGATTTTAATTCGGGCATACGAGTTAATTTAGAATTAATTCGTTAGCGACGTAAATAATAATTTCGCTAGGCGCGATTATTTATTTAAATTCGATTTAATTAACGTCGCGACGCAAGTTCGGTATTTCGGAAATATCGAACCCGAACGCGTGAGTGCACGTGGGCCCGCTTTCATTTGGAAACGTGTGGGGCCCACATGACACATGTCATTATATGTATTATTTTATTGATAATGCATTGCATGGTGATAGTGTATAATGCACTCAATTGTTATGCATGGAATTTGAGTGTTTGACACTCTAAGCCTTTGCATGTTTGTGTCATAGATTTATTATTATTTAATAAATATTATGGCATAAATATAAATTGATTTTTGGTATCAAAAATCAAGATGAAAAATCTCTCTTCTCTCTCTCACATTGCCGAAAACTGCATGCAGTTTTTGGGTCTTCATCTTCTTCATTTTGGTTGCCAAAAAGCTTGAAGATAGTGTGGTTGTTTGGAACATCTTCTCACATGCAAGGCTAGCACCTTCAAGGGATCAAAAGAGGTGATAGGGAAACCATCATAGAGCAAGGAATTCACAAAGCTTGGAGCTTTCCACCTTCTTCTCCTCTTGGCCGAATCAATCAACACTTGGAGCTTCCATTTTGGTTTGATTTTCTTCATCAACAAAGCATTGTAAGTATGATTCCGCCATACTTCAAAGTTAAATATATATTCATTTATTGTATTTCAAATGCTTAATCTTTCCTTGGGACATATTATAGAAACCAACAGTAAGGGCCCCCATAGGACAGATATCTATCACGTTTCCAGAAAGTTCACTTGTCATGAGTTTTTCCACATAATTCCTTTCCTCTCTACTCTCTACTGCCACGACCTAGCATGCCAAGATCTTGAACTCCAGCAACCTCTGTTGTAAACCTGATACACCTTGTACATTGGATATATCGAGTCGTGACAGTCTTCACCAGTGGACCAAGATTCTTATCAACCGCAGATCTTTTTATTTCAGTGAAGCGGCCACGATCAGAACCGACAGCCATGGACTGATCTTGGAGATCACATTTCCTCCCTGATCACAAATTGGATAATCCAAGGATGGTTCATTAACAAAAAACTTCATCACCCCTTCTCTTGCCTTCTTAGCTACTGGTGTATCCGTTTTAATTTTTATCCATGGAAGGGCAGGGATGGCGCAAGAAGCAACAGGCTTGGGCGATTTCTCGACTTCAACGAGACACATGCAACAATTTCCAACAATTGAAAGTCTACTGTGGTAACAAATTATGGGAATGCCAACGCCGGCAACCTCACAAACCTGCAAAACGGTGAAGCCCTTAGGGATTTTGACTGGGTAACCATCAACAAACACTTCGATTGCATCTTCAGGATTAGGGAAATGGACCCGGGCTCCACCCACAGGCGTTCGCGGTGGGAGATCAGGCTCGGCCGGAGCTTGCGCTGCTGAAGAAGCTTCGGGTGATTGGAGCTCTGGTTTAGAAACGATGGACCGGAGAAAAATTCTGGGGTTTGAATATTTTAGGGGTCTCATAGCCCTTGATGCTAATAACCCTAACCCCATTTTTCGCTCTTCACTCGACCTCGTTAGTTCAAGAGTGGTGACTGCTGGTTATTTTCTTCAGCTGTGCGGAATAAAATGTTGGAGCGTGTTGGGTTTTAACCACCTAGGATTTGATAATAGTTGCTCGGGGCGGGCAAATCTCATTAATAAAATAAAATTTTTATATAAGATTTATTTTAATAATAAATTTTTAATTGGGGTGGTATGAACAAGTGTTATTGTTGAACTCCCTGTCGACCGGTGATTTCCACCTTCTGCCCTTGTCTTACTACGCGAGCCGCTTTTTGTTGAGGTCCCCACAGACGGCGCCAACTGTTGACGGTGGATTTCGGTCTCAGGGGCAATATTGGAATATTACTCCCAAGAAAATCCTCCCTCAATAGTGAATTAGTTCGGTTATGGGGGAACCAAAAGCAAACTTAGCAAAAGACAATAAAATACACCAATCGACAGGAGATTAACGTGGTTCGGCGGATCAGATCCAACCTACGTCCACGGGCACACAACGAACGATACTTTTATTACTGAGATATGCTTCTCTGATATCTCTTGTGTTTACAAGTCTGATCGGAATGATCTTGATATGGATTCTGATCTTCTCTGCATTCACTCTACCCTCCTATTTTAACGGTGAAGAAATCAGATTCCTATTTGTACAAGAATTCCCAGTTGGAGATGGTTTCCTTTTCCTATCAGGATTCCTACTTTTAAAACTACCTTCACTTCTTTTATCCTTTTAGGATACTGACTCATCAGTTCTCTTTATGAAAATAGGATAACTTATTATCTTATCTTGTATGGATATAATGCCTTATCTTCCCAAACATGGCTTGCCCTATGCTCGGTTTTCACGAGGTCGGTTTCATGTGGTCGGTCACAATAGTCTTTTGTACTGAGAATGCTGCTGTCGACCTGATAATTTTCCGGTCATCTTGAACTCAAGTGCTTGGTCACTAACCGTAAAGTTCCCGGCCCCTTACTGTTGACTCTTTAGTGGTCGGGTCGGCATTAATAATCTTGACTGAAAAGTGAATTACCTTTTTTACCCCTGTCGTGCTGCTTAAATAACATAGTGCTTGAAAACACCATCAACATCTACAACTGTTGACGGCTGATTTTGGTCTCAGGGCAATATGGGAATATTACTCCCGAGACAATCCTCCCTCAATATTGAATTTGTTTGGTTATGGGGGACCAAAAGCAAACTTAGCAAAAGACAAATAATACGCCAATCGACAAGGAGATTTAACGTGGTTTGGCGGATCTTTGTCCGACCTACGTCCACTGGCACAAAAAGGATGATACTTTTATTACCGAGATACTTCTTTGATATCTCTTGTGTTTACAAGTCTGATCGAATGATCTTGATATTGATTCTGATCTTGATCTTCCTACACTCACTCTACCCTCCTATTTATAATGGCAGCGAAATCAGATTCTTTCTAGCATAAGGATTCCCAGTTGAAACAATCTTTTTTTCCTATGAAGATTCCTAATCCGCAACTGATTCTTTTTATTTATCCTATCAGGACACTGATTTATCAGTTTCCGTGTGAAAGTAGGATAATTTTGTCCCTTTTCCCGGTAGAAATAGGATGTCTTATCTTCTGGGTATGCTTCGCCATATGGTCGGTCTAGACATGGTCGGTCATCATGGGCTTCTGAGCTGAGGATGCTGTTGGCCGAACTGATAGTGCACGGTCACCTGGTCCAAAGTGGTCGGTCGCCCATCGTCAAGTGATCGGTCTCTTATTCATGTGGTTGGGTCGTCATTTAATGATTTCGGTCAAGATGGGAATTGCCCATTTTACCCCTACCGTGCTGCTTAACCGTCATAGGGCCTTTTTACACCACCAACATCTGTCCCCTAGTTCTTGGTTCCAACGAGTTTGCGAGTTGGTGCCGGGAACTATAAAAGGAATAGTTTTTTGCTGGCGTGTCACCATAATGTCCTTGGTTCCGAATGTAGTGCTCGGCTTTGACTCATTTCCCTGTCAAAAAAAAACCTTTCACCGCCTTTTCGGGCACTTCTTTCTTGAGACGTGCAGTCGTCACATCTGCTATAAATGCCCATCAAATCACTTTTTAGGGTTTTACCCCTAACCGGACACTTGTCGAGCATCTGTTTGTTTCCCGCCAAAAGTGAACAAGATCAACCGTCCGCTGCTAGCATCTAAATATATTTGATCTCACCCGTTCTTTCATCTTTTTGGATTTGTTCCTGAAGTCGACACCTGGCGCACATCCGAGATTCTAATATGATCCGACGGTCAGAATTATTCCGACGTTGTAATGAGAAGGTGAACCGATATCTTTGCATCTGTTTGGCAAAATCCTATCAACTTCAAAAACTCTTCTTCCCTTCGGTTATGAAGCATCTGATTCAGTTTTACTCAAAGCTTCTCAACGCATTCGCCGCTTTCCGAGCAGAGATCAAGTAAGTTTCCCGAACGACCTTCTTCCTCTTCCCTTTTTTCTTGTTTGCTGTGCTTTTTGTTGTAGATTTCATGGTTTTTTTCGGATGTTGCTAGGGCACTTAGAACTTCGTAGATTTAGTTTTTTCTAGAAACTTTAGGATAACTTGCGAACCCTTGGTCGTTTTTCAAGAATATAGTTGTAGACTGACCTTCCTTTTATTTTTCAGATGCCAAGGATGTCTGACGACAGTTCTTCCCCTGAAAACCCTGCTAAACCCTTGACCCCCCTTGCTGAAGAGCTTTCCTCGGGCTCGGGAGCGCCCAGTGTGGAAGACCTCGACACTACCCCCACCCCTTCTGAAATCGATTAAGATACTTACCATCAGAGGGTTCCTCGGAAGGATCTGGAGCCCGGCGACTTTGACAGTTCGGCTCTGGACATGAAACGGCCCTCTAAGATAACTGAGGATGATCTAGCTCTGCTTCGGCAACGATATGACATCCCGATAGATATTTCTCTTGAGGTCCCTCTCCCATGTGATCGTGCCAGTCAGCCCGACGATGGTTCCGTGGCCCTTCTTCCAGCTTTCTTCGAGTGCGGGCTCCGATTGCCAATTCAACCCCACTTCGCTTGGATGCTGGCCGAGATGGAGATTGCCCCCTGTCAACTGAGTCTAAATAGTTGGAGGATCTTGGCCGGGTTGTATGTAGCTTGGCATCGGGCGGGGCTTGGCGAACCTTCTTTTGAAGAAGTGAAGAGGTTATATTGGTTGAAGGCCAACCCAAAGACTCACCACGGTTGGTACTACATTTCTGCTTATGACAGTTCGTCAAACGTTGTCCAAAAACTCCCTGACTCCAATAAGAATTTCAAAGATCTTTGGTTCTGGGCCACTGGAGATTGGAGACGGACCCTGAGATCGAACGAAAAGGAGATCTTGGTCCCAGATATCTTTAGAGCGGGAGGTCAGGAGTTTAACCTTTAGTTTTCCTGCCCTTAGTTTTTTTATGTTTGGATTCTCACCCATATTTTTCTATTCCTCCTAGCCTGTTGGAGGGATGCTCCCAAGGTCTCCCGCCAGGTCCGGAGGCGGGTATTCTGGGCTCGGCGATATGCCGCCCATTAGAGGGAGTTGGTAAATGATACGGTATTTCTTGAATCGGGACTTGTTCGGGCCGTTCCTCCCAAGGTCTCGGGTCGGATAGGTAGATTCATGTTGATCTTCTAGCCGACTCCCACGTTTATTTAGCATGTTTGATGTTGTCTCTCCCTTTTTTTTTATATGCTCAGGTCCTGAACCCTTCTTTTGTCTTTGCTTTTGCAGACATGTCGAAGAGACTAAAATACCTTGATCGGTTGACCGGTGCTACGAAGAAAACTAGCCCAGGTGGAGCCGGTACTTCTCGGAAACGGCCTGAAACTTCTGAGGCTGGAAAGGTGGCCTGAAGAGACGGAACGTCCGAGCTCTCAAGGTCTATCTTCGCCTTTCGGGGTGCCTTCGACGGGTGTTGCCCGCCCTGGTATTCCTCCAAGGTCTTCTAGGGGAAGGAAGCGTCGATTTGGAGCTGTGGATACTCAATTAAGCCGAGAATTAGAGGAGGAGGAGGAGGCTCTGAGCAGAGAAACTCCAGTTCGGCAGGAGGGTCCTTCCAGGAGAATGAAGGGTTCTGTGATTCTTGGAGTTGATGACCTCGGGAAGGATATTAGGGAGGCTACTTCCCATTTGTCGGCCGGCCTTTCATGATGAAAACAAAGGCTGCGATGTCCTGCTATCACTTAAAACTAAAGTTCCCCACCCGGGAAGGGATCGGAATCGTGTGCGGGAGTCAGAAGATAGCCCGTAGCTACTTTGCCACTCTCTCACGAGAGACCTTCTACATTGAAGAAGGCACCAAGAAGAGGCAGATGGGCGAGAATGAGAGGAAAGAACCAGGTCCTCGGCCAAATAAAGTTGCCCGACTAGGAGCAGCTGAAGAATTAGAAGAGATAAAGCTGTTCGGACCAGATAAAAACATAAAGATAGGGGGAAACTTGGACGAAACCCTAAAAAAGGGCCTGCTAGAATGTCTGAAAGAGTATTCAGACATCTTCGCGTGGGGACACAATGACATGCCCGGGATTGACCCAAAGTTCATCAGTCATCGCTTAGCAGTAAACCCGTCACTCAAACCAGTCAAACAGAATAGAAGAATCTTTAATCAAGAACGGTGCAGAGCGGTGGCATCCGAGGTGGAAAAAACTGCTAAAAGCCGGCTTCATCAGAGAAGTAAAGTACCCCGATTGGGTGTCAAACGTAGTATTGGTAAAGAAATCCAATGGAAAATGGAGGATGTGTGTAGATTTCACCGACCTCAATAAAGCATGTCCAAAAGACAGCTTTCCTCTACCGAATATAGATCAACTGGTAGATACAACAGCTTGCCAGAGACTCCTAAGCTTCATGGATGCCTTCTCAGGGTACAATCAGGTCAAGATGCATCCTGAAGACGGGGAGAAGACAACTTTTGTCACCGATCAGGGACTGTACTGTTACAAAGTAATGCCATTCAGACTGAAGAACGCAGGGGCAACTTTTCAAAGGCTGGTAAACAAAATTTTCAAACCACTCATCGGCATTTCCATGTTGGTATATGTGGACGACATGATAAAAATGTCCAGAGAACCAAGAAGTCACGTGACTGACCTAAAAGAAACCTTCGAATTGCTGAGAAAACACAATTTAAAACTCAATCCAGAAAAGTGTTGCATTCAGAGTGGCTTCAGGAAAATTTTTAGGCTACATGGTGAGTTCCCGAGGCATAGAAGCCAACCCCCAGAAGATAAAAGCCGTGCTGGACTTAAAATCTCCCAGAACAATTAAAGAGGTGCAAAGTCTAATAGGCAGGGTCGCCGCGCTCAACCGATTCATCTCTCGGGCAACCGATAAATGCCACCCCTTTTTCAAAATCATCAAGAAGGCCCAAAAGGGATCAACTGGGCGCCGGAATGCGAGGAGGCCTTCCAGCAGCTAAAATAATATCTAGCACAGCCCTCACTCCTGGCAAAACCTCTCCCAGGAGAGACATTATACTTGTACTTGGCTGTTTCAAAACACGCAGTAAGTTCGGTACTGGTGCAAGTGGCCAACCAGATCCAAAGACCAGTATATTATGTCAGCAAAGCTCTGCTGGATGTAGAGACCCGGTATCCCGTGCATGAAGTAGTCGCCATATCCTTGATCACTGCAGCACGGAAATTACGACCTTACTTCCAGGCCCACCCTATCGGAGTTTACACCGATTACCCCCTGCGGTAGATCTTGCAAAAACTAGAAGCCTCGGGAAGGCTAATGAAATGGTCGGTGGAGTTAAGCGAGCACGACATTTCCTACCTCCCAAGAGTAGCAATAAAAGGGCAGGTCTTGGCAGATTTTGTTGCGGAACTCACGGCATGGGTAAAAGGGGCAATTCTCATCTTGACCGAAATCATTAAATGACGACCCGACCACATGAATAAGAGACCGATCACTTGACGAAGGGCGACCGACCACTTTGGACCAGGTGACCGTGCACTATCAGTTCGGCCAACAACATCCTAGCTCAGAAGCCCATGATGACCGACCATGTCTAGACCGACCAGATGGCGAAGCATGCCCAGAAGATAAGACATCCTATTTCTACCGAGAAAAATGGACAAAATTATCCTACTTTCACACGGAAACTGATAAATCAGTGTCCTGATAGGATAAATAAAAAGAATCAGTTGCGGATTATGAATCTTCATAGGAAAATGAGATTGTTTCAACTGGGAATCCTTATGCTAGAAAGAGTCTGATTTCGCTGCCATTATAAATAGGAGGGTAGAGTGAGTGTAGGGGGGAGATCAGAATCAATATCAGAATCATTATTATCAGACTTGTAAAAAAACAAGAAGCATAGCTGAGAAGCGTGTTTGAGTAATAAAAGTATCATCCTTTTTGTGCCCGTGGACGTAGGTCGGACCAAAATCCGCCAAACCACGTTAAATCTTTTTGTCGATTGGCGTATTTATCTGCTTTTTGCTAAGTTTGCTTTTGGTCCCCCATAACCAAACAAATTCACTATTGAGGGAGGATTGTCTCGGGAGTAATATTCCCATATTGCCCTGAGACGAAAATCAGCAGTCAACAGTTAGCGCCGTCTGTGGGGAATAAAAAAAAGCAGTTCGCGTAGTAAGACGATGGCAGAAGGCGGAAATCACCAATCGTCGGGGAATCCGGCTACAGATTGGATGAAGAAGATGGAAGAAAGTATTAAATCCATGACGGATCGGCTGGTGAGAATGGAGGAAACGAACAACGAAAGACCCGAAGTCGGAACCAGTCGAAGAAGAGGTGAAAAAGCAGAAGGGAAAGAGTGGTAGATACAAGTGAAGATGATGGAACCAGGAGGAGGGGCCCCTACGGGATAAAATCTGTAGTTGTAGAAAAAGATTCACAAACAGAGGACACATGGGAAGAAGAAGAAGGAAGACCATTACCGGATCCCTCCTATGACAGTCTCCGCGACTCCAGAAGAGAGGACATGGAGCATAGCGAAAGTGTGCGGGAAATTCCAAGGCATGAGGAACGCTGCACCCGGGGCAATAGACGCACAGAGGGGCACATGATACGACATGGCGGCACAATCAGTGAAATAAAGTCTTGGTTGAAAAAAGAGATGACCAAGTGGGGGGTAGGCCTCAAGACTGATGCAGGGGATGCCCGAGATAGTGAGGAGGAATCTCCCCTCACAGAAGAAATAAGGTCGGCAAAATTCCAAAGGCGATTCAACATGCCGGCCATGACACCTTACAAAGGCCAATATGACCCGAAATCCCACATCGAAAGCTTTGTCCTGTTGATGGAAGACAGGGAGTGGTAAGAGATGCCATCTGCAAAGTGTTCCCTCTAACTTTGGGTGGACCCGCCATCCTATGGTACATAAGTCTGGCCCCGGGGAGCATCGGAAGCTTCACACAGCTTAAAAGGTCGTTCGTTCGACACTTTAAAGGGGCATGCGTCCCCAAAAAGACGATTGGAGAATTAAGGCTTATGAAGCAAGGAGACGACGAGCCCCTAAAAAATTTCATCGAGAGGTACCACAATATGGTACTCGAGGTCGGAGGATACGAGTCCCAAGAGGCCCTGGAAAGTTTAAAGGGAGCCCTAAGGGTCGGAAAACTATGGACTCACCTAAGAATCCAAGACACACCAGATTACGCTACCGCTCTGGAGGTAGCCCGTAAATTCATCCTGTTAGAAAGCAAAGAAAAGATCTCCCGAAGGGGGACAACCATTAGAGAAAAAATGACAAGAGCAGAGGCCCCCCGCCGGCCGAACAAGGAGTTAAAAAAACTCATCCCAAAACACAAAGAATTCAAACCAATGCCTAGAAGGGACCAGAAAAGAGAGGTCTCAACCCAAGTAAACCACGTGGTCCGAGAAGAAGCATAAATTCCCCTAAGCAAGCCACCGGGGCAAATCATCATGGAGATACAGGGAAAAGGCCTCTTAATAGAACCCGACCTCAGAAGATTCCCCCCTGATAAGAGAAACAAAAAGTCTTATTGCATACATCATAATATAAAGGGACATGCAACAGACGATTGCAAGGATTTGAGGGAACAGATGGAAGACCTAGCCCGGAATGGGTACTTAAATGGTTATATCGACCACGAAGCAATGGCGGCCAGACAGAGGGCACGAAGCCGACAAGTAAACATCATCGCAGGGGGAAGAACACTGGCCGGAGACTCTAACCGGTCAAGGAAAAACTATAGCCGAACTCAAGGGGCAGAGGTGCTAGAAACAGAAAGATCCCCGACACTACGAGGAAGTCGGTCGGTACCCATAATATTCACCGACGAGGATGCACGGGGGGTGAGTTTCCCCCATGACGATGCGCTAATAATCAAAGCTACAATCGGCGACACAGAGGTAGATAGAATCTTGGTAGATCCCGGAAGTGCAGTAGACATAATCTCCAAGAAAGCTTTAGAAGGCCTGGGAGTAGAGTACGCGACTCTAACCAATGACGGCACCCCCCTATACGGATTCGGGGGCTCAACGGTCATCCCGCTGGGAAGGATACAATTAGCAATGACGATCAGGACTCACCCCAGAACCTGAACAATTATGATAAATTTCACAGTAGTGGACTGCATGAGCAGTTACCAAGTCATTGTCGGTCGGCCTTTCATGATGAAAACAAAGGCTGCGATGTCCTGCTATCACTTAAAACTAAAGTTCCCCACCCGGGAAGGGATCGGAATCGTGTGCGGGAGTCAGAAGATAGCCCGTAGCTGCTTTTCCACTCTCTCACGAGAGACCCTCTGCATTGAAGAAGGCACCAAGAAGAGGCAGAGGGGCGAGAACGAGAGGAAAGAACCAGGTCATCGGCCAAATAAAGTTGCCCAACTAGGAGTAGCTGAAGAATTAGAAGAGATAAAGCTGTTCGGACCAGATAAAAACATAAAGATAGGGGGAAACTTGGACGAAACCCTAAAAAGGGCCTGCTAGAATGTCTGAAAGAGTATCCAGACATCTTCACGTGGGGACACAATGACATGCCCGGGATTGACCCAAAGTTCATCAGTCACCGCTTAGCAGTAAACCCGTCACTCAAACCAGTCAAACAGAACAGAAGAATCTTTAATCAAAAACGGTGCAGAAGAATCTTTAATCAAGCACGACATTTCCTACCTCCCAAGAGTAGCAATAAAAGGGCAGGCCTTGGCAGATTTTGTTGCGGAACTCACGGAACCCCAAATATTGACTATGGAGGAAAGCAAATGGGAAATGTCAATGGATGGGTCTGCTAGCTCACAGGGCAATGGGGCAGGAATCGCACTGAAAAACAGTAAAGGAGAAGAAGTGTTGTTTGCCTTAAAATTTGCCTTCACAGCCACAAACAACGAAGCAGAATACGAAGCAATCTTGGCCGGATTAAGGCTATGCACGGTGGTGGGAGTCCACGACGTAGTAGTAAGGTGTGACTCTCAGCTAGCCATTCAACAACTAAAAGGAGAATTTCAGGCCAGGGAGCCGACCATGATAGCCTACTTGGCCGAATTAAAAAAATTGATGGAGAAAATGGGGAACGTACGCTTCGAACAAATCGGACGAGAAGACAACTGTGAAGCAGACTCCCTGGCCCGACTCGCATCCTCAATGAAAATAGAGAACCCCAGAATAATCCCTCTCATATGCCTCTGAGAAATAAGCATAGGAGAGCTGGAAGTAGATATACTAGAAAAGGAAGGCAAAAACTCATGGATGCAACCGATTAGGAGATACCTGGAAACAGGGGAAACCCCTAAAGACAAAAATGAGGCCAAAAATCTAAAGTTCAAGAGCACCAAGTTTTCCCTGATCGAAGGGGTGCTCTACCGGAGAGGCTACACTGTACCCCTCCTGAGATGTCTAGCAGAAGAGAAAGCAGATTATGTGCTCAGGGAAATTCACGCGAGCATCTGTGGAAGTCACGCTGGAGGAAAATCAATCGCCTTCAAAGCCTTGAGGCAAGGGTTTTACTGGCCGACCATGTATCAGGACGGTGTGAGGGTAGCTCAGAAATGCGAAGGTTGTCAGAAAAATGCCAACCTCCACCATCTACCGGCAGAGCAATTAACCACCATGGTTCAGCCCCTGGCCATTCGCGCAGTGAGGGCTAGATATCATAGGACCAATGCCAAAAGGGCGAGGGCATGCGAAGTACGCAATCGTAGCCATAGACTATTTCACAAAATGGGTAGAAGCCGAGCCACTATCCACCATCACAGAAAAAAGGCCACAGAGTTTTTAAAGAAGAATATTATCTGCAGGTTCAGAATTCCCCGAGCAATCATCACTGACAACGAAAAACAGTTCGATAGCAAGGGATTCAGGAAGCTCTGCGAAGACCTCCAGATCCCTCTAAAATTCGCCTCGCCAGCCCATCCCAATTCAAACAGACAGGTTGAGGCGACGAACAAAACCATCAAGGCAAACCTTAAAGCTCGGCTTGGATCATGCAAGGGCTTATGGGTCGATGAATTACCAGAAGTACTATGGGCACATCGAACGACCTGTAAAGATTCCACAGGGGAGACACCGTTTTCCCTATCATACGGATGTGAGGCCATCATTCCAGCAGAAATCGGGGTAGCAACCCACAAGGTCCGCCACTTTGGGAACGAGCAGAATGAAGAACTTATCAAGAACCACCTCGACCTAATCGAGGAAATGAGAGAAAAGTCAGCTATGAAAACGGCAGTCTACCAACAAAGAATGGCCCGCTTCTACAACAGAAGAGTTCAAACCCGCTCCTTCCTCCCGGGCGACTTAGTATTAAGAAGAGTCACCCTAAACACCCGAAGACCATAGGAGGGCTCGTTAGGTGCCAAGTGGGAAGGGCCCTACAAAATCACAAAGGTAGTAAGGCCAGAGGCCTACATCTTAGAACAGCTGGACGACACAAGATTAAAGAAACCATGGAACGCCGAGATGCTGAGAAAATACCTTCAGTAAATTCTCCCTTCCTTTTTTCTTTTTTCTTTTCTTTTGCAGCAACCCGATAAGGGACAGAAATTCAATACAAAGCCTCACTCAAAATGACCCGCAGAGAGTTGTAAGAAAGGCAATATTTCCCCAAATATAAAGAAAACTTTCTTTTCCAAAAGTTTCGCCCACTCCTATAAAAAAAAAATTGAACCACGTTCAAAACTCCGGGGACATACTCAATACAACGATCCAGGGTCAAAAGCACAAAACCCGCAACTACCCGACCACAGCTACTACCGCAAAGAAGCACAAGGCACACCAGAATCAGTCGATTCCATATAAGCATTAAACAGCGGTGACGAATGTAAATCAGAGTATAGACCCGTGAGAAGCATAGCACGGGGAGGGATGATACCCCCGTGGCGTTTGCTTGCTCCAGTGTTACCGATCATAAGGAGGAATATGCCCTTAATGTTTCAAACACCCTTCGACCCTCACATGCTCGAGGTCCGTTTCAAAAAACAGTTGGCACCAAGGCCACTTCATTTTTCGGCTCGGGGCTGGATTACGTTCCGCCGAGGCCACTACGATAATCGGCTCGGGACTGGATCTTGTTCTACTGAGGCCACTTGACTATTCGGCTCGGGGTCGGGTTACGTCCCATCGAGTCATGCTCATTGGTCTGGGGACGGGACATTCCCCCAGAACCAAGTGTCTCTGTTAGCTCGGGGTCCTCGGAATATTCAGGGACATACTCGATGCATAGGATCCGTGAGAAGCATAGCACGGGGAGGGATGATACCCCTGTGACGATTGCTTACTCCAGTGTTACCGAACATAAAGAGGAATGTGCCCTTAATGTTTCGAACACTCTCTGATCCTCACTTACCCGATGTAATGGATCTGTGGGAAAGCATAGCACGGGGAGTGATGATGCCCCCGTGACGATTGCTAGCTCCAGTGATATCGGACCTAAGTAGGGATGTGCCCTTAGTGTCCTGAACACTCTTTGATCCATTCATCATTTGGATCCAAGAGAGGCGCAGCACGGGGAGGCGTTGTGCCCCTGTGGCGTGTGCCTGCTCCAGCGCGGTAAGGAGGAGCCCCCACACAAATACACAGGCTCCACAGTGACCTGACGTATAGAGGATGTGCCCTTACCATTTTAAACGCTCCACTGATCCAAATCCTGGTTCGCCGGGACACTGAATTGAAAGATTCAGAATTGTGTTTTGGAGGCCTCGGACAAGACGCTGTTTTGAGGCATCCGTGCTGTTGTTTACATTTATAAAAAGTTTGATTTTGGGACAAGCGCTAAGTCGCCCCCGCCCTATAATTTTATTTTTCAGAGTTTTGTTTTCGTTTTCCACTGGTCTGGTAGGGGGACGCCCGTGCCGGACTCAGTAAGGGCTTCAAAAGGTCGATTCACTTCCCTTCTGAATAAGTCCCACTTGATTAATCGGCTCGGGGCTGGATTCGTTCCGCTGAGGCCACTTGATTAATCGGCTC
Organism: Zanthoxylum bungeanum; assembly: GCA_019454045.1. Lineage (NCBI taxonomy): Eukaryota > Viridiplantae > Streptophyta > Magnoliopsida > Sapindales > Rutaceae > Zanthoxylum > Zanthoxylum bungeanum. Next base: position 44,696 of record SKCR01037022.1, on the reverse strand, counting down.
GGGGTTGGATTCGTTCCGCCGAGGCCACTTGATTACTCGGCTCGGGGCTGGATTTCATTCCGCCGAGACCTCTGTGTACCACTGGCTCGGGGTCGGGTTACGTCCCACTGAATCAGCACTTCCGGACTGGGGATGCATCATTCCCCCAGGTCCAAATGCCTTTTTAAGCTCGGGATCGGGTTACGTCCCACCGAATCAGCACTTCTAGACTGGGGAGGCATCATTACCCCGGGTCCAAATACCTCTCTCAGCCCGGGGTCGGGCTATGTCCCACCGAGTCTGTCTTTTGGAATGGGGACGTAGCATTCCCCCAGGGCCAAGTGTTTCTCTCAGCTCGGGGTCGGGCTATGTCCCACCGAGTCTGTCTTTTGGACTGGGAACGTAACATCCCCCCAGGACCAAGTATCTATCCCAGCTCGGGGTCGGGCTATGTCCCCTCAATACAGGAGCTCATCCCACTAAGAAACATCATCAGAACAAGCTAGAAGAACCCAAGGGAAAGCATATAGAACGAAGAGAAGAGTACAAAAAGAAGCAGAAAACGCACATATATATATATTCGAATAAAGTATGAAATGTTATTACAAAAAAGACAAGTATACACAGGGCCCCGTCCGGGTTACCCCTTCTCAATCAGCCCGCACAGGGGCAGAAAGTTCTTCCTCGGCTGGCTCAGACGACGGATGGATCGGCTCGATCTCAGGAGGGGGAGCATCAGCTTCAACCTCAGCAACCTGGGAGACCCTTACTTCAAAGATTGGAGGTGGAACCTCAGGATAGTCCTCACCAGGAGCAGGAACCTCAGGACGGTTTTCTTGAGGAGCTCAAAGAATCGGGGCGATCGAAATCAGTTCGGGATCCATCACTTCATCGGGAGAACTGGGTAGCCACTTCTTAAACTCCTCCTCAGACATTTCCCCTTTACAAAAATGGATGGCCGCATGAATAGGACCCATGTCTAAATCAGGTAGAACCGTGGGGACGATTTCCGCACAATCGCCGACCCCTTCAAGACGGATGGAGTCCCTCTCGGCCTCCCATTCAAGTTCTCTATCCCTGAGCTCGGCACGGGCCCGTCCCAGTTCATCCTCCTTGGCCCGCAGCTTATACTCCACACTGCCTACTTCCACCTTGAGGATCCCGATCTCAGCCCGGGCGTCCGCCAAACTTGCTTTAGCTTCTTCAGCCTTCTTTCGCTCTAGAGTAGCAGCGGCCTTAAGATCTTTGTTTGTTTTAAGAGCCTCAACCGCAGCCAGCTCATGATCCCTATTCCTTTCTTCCACACTCGCAAGTTTTGCCTCCACTTGAGAAAGACGATTCTGAAGCCTCTGAGCTTGGCCGCCTTCGGACAAAAGGCTTATAAACAGGTCCTTATTTTTTGCCGCCAAATAATTTGCCTGCCGAGAAGAAAAAAAAGTTAGGAAAATAAAACAAAGTCTGAAAGACACCACGGATATAGAAGAAAAGTAAAAGAAGTGACATGGGCCAGCTGGGAGCACAACTTTGCAACTACCTCCTCGGGTGAGAGGTCCTCAAACCTCGATATCTTCTCAGGAGGTACGGCCTCGGCCAGCTCATTGAAAGCCGGCAGCAAATGGGAATCATCAACTCCAAGAATCACATAACCCTTCATTTTCTTGGAAGGACCCTCCTACCGAACTGGAGTTTCTCTGCTCGGAGCCTCCTCCTCCTCCAATTCCCGGCTTAATTGAGTATCCACAGCTCCAAATCGACGCTTCCTTCTCCTGGAAGGTCTTGGAGGGCTATCAGGATGAGTAACACCCATTGGAGGCACCCAGGGAGATGAAGATAGACCTTGAAAGCTCGACCGTTCTACCCACGCAGTCACCTTTTTAGCTTCAGAAGATTCAGGTCGTTTCCGAGAGGTACCAGCTCCACCAGGGCTAGTTTTCTTCGAAGCACCGGTCAACCGATCAAGGTATTTTGGTCTCCTCGACATACCTGCAAACACAGAGGCAACAAGAGCATATAAAAAAAAGGAGAGACAACATCAAACATGCTAAATAAACGTGGGAGTCGGCTAGAAGATCAACAGGAATCTACCTATCCGACCCGAGACCTTGGGAGGAACGGCCCGAACAAGTCCCGATTCAAGAAATGTCGTATCATTTACCAACTCCCTCCAATGGGTGGAATATCACCGAGCCCAGAATACCCGCTTCTGGACCTGGCGGGAGACCTTGGGAGCATCCCTCCAACAGGCTAGGAGGAATAGAAAAAAAGGGTGAGAATCCAAAAAAAAAACTAAGGGCAGGAAAACTAAAGGTTAAACTCCTGACCTCCCGCTCTGAAGATATCCGGGACCAAGATCTCCTCTTCATTCGATCTCAGGGTCCGTCCCCAATCTCCAGTGGCCCAGAACCAAAGATCTTTGAAATTCTTGTTGGAGTTAGGGAGTTTTTGGACAACGTTTGACGAACTGTCATAAGCAGAAAGGTAGTACCAACCGTGGTGAGTCTTTGGGTTGGCCTTCAACCGATATAACATCTTCACTTTTTCAAAAGAAAGTTCGCCAAGCCCCGCCCGATGCCAAGCTACATACAACCCTGCCAAGATCCTCCAACTGGGAATATTACTCCCGAGACAATCCTCCCTCAATAGTGAATTTGTTTGGTTATGGGGGAACAAAAGCAAACTTAGCAAAAGACAAATAATACGCCAATCGACAAGGAGATTTAACGTGGTTCAGCGGATCTTGGTCCGACCTACGTCCACGGGCATAAAAAGGATGATACTTATATTACCGAGATACTTCTTTGATATCTCTTGTGTTTACAAGTTTGATCGGAATGATCTTGATATTGATTCTGATCTTGATCTTCCTACTCTCACTCTACCCTCCTATTTATAATGGCAGCGAAATCAGACTCTTTCTAGCATAAAGATTCCCAGTTGAAACAATCTCCTTTTCCTATGAAGATTCCTAATCCGCAACTGATTTATCAGGACACTGATTTATCAGTTTCCGTGTGAAAGTATGATAATTTTGTCCCTTTTCCCGGTAGAAATAGGATGTCTTATCTTCTGGGCATGCTTCGCCATATGGTCGGTCTAGACATGGTCGGTCATCATGGGCTTCTGAACTGAGAATGCTGCTGTCGACCTGATAATTTTCCGGTCATCTTGAACTCAAGTGCTCGGTCACTAACCGTAAAGTTTCCGGCCCCTTACTGTTGACTCTTTAGTGGTCGGGTCGGCATTAATAATCTTGACTGAGAAGTGAATTACCTTTTTTACCCCTGTCGTGCTGCTTAAATAACATAGTGCCTGAAAACACCATCAACATTTATCCCCTAGTTCTCGGTTCCAACGAGTATGCAAGTTGGTGCCGGGAACTATATAAAGATGGTGTGCTGATCGCATTGCTGGTAGTCACTCCAGAAATCACAGAGAAATTGCCTTCGCCATCAACTAAGTCTTCTGTTTCAATATTCATATCCTCGGTTATTGGAGATGCTGACCCTATTCAGAACGATTCTCCACCTCAAAGCAAATTGCTTACTTGGGTCGTTCCATCAGGAGATGAAGTTCCTCTTGTTGTCCAAACTAAAAATGACTCCTCCTCTATAATATCTGTATCAGAGATTTAGAGGTCCTGACTCCTGACTGATCCAATATCGATTGTGAGGAGAAAATTTTGCCTCTGAGCTAACGATGATGTGCTCGGTGACATGTGATCCTGTCCGAGCTGTGAGAGATGCTCGGACCTGGGGGAATGTCACGTCCCCAGTCCGAAGGACTGATTCGGTGGGACGAAACCTGACCTCGAATGAAGAGAGGCACTTGGACCTGGGGGAATGTTACGTCCCCAGTCCGAAGGGCTAACTCGGTGGGACGTACCCCGAGCTGAGAAAGGCACTTGGACCTGGGGGAATGTTACGTCCCCAGTCCAAAGAGGTAGACTCGGTGGGACGTAACCCGACCCCGAGTGAAGAGAGGCACTTAGACCTGGGGGAATGTTACATCCCCAGTCCGAAGGGCTGATTCGGTGGGACGTAACTCGACCCCGAATGAAGAGAGGCACTTGGACCTAAGGGAATGTTACGTCCCCAGTCCGAAGGGCTGACTCGGTGGGACGTACCCCGAGCTGAGGAAGGCACTTGGACCTGGGGGAATGTTACGTCCCCAGTCCAAAGAGGTAGACTCGGTGGGACGTAACCCGACCCCGAGTGAAGAGAGGCACTTGGACCTGGGGGAATGTTACGTCCCCAGTCCAAAGGGCTGACTTGGTGGGACGTACCCCGAGGTGAGGAAGGCACTTGGACCTGGGGGAATGTTACGTCCCCAGTCCAAAGAGGTAGACTCGGTGGGACGTAACCCGACCCCGAGTGAAGAGAGGCACTTGGACCTGGGGGAATGTTACGTCCCCAGTCCGAAGGGCTGATTCGGTGGGACGTACCCCGACCCCGAGCTGATAAAGGCACTTGGACCTGGGGGAATGTTACGTCCCCAGTCCAAAGAGGTAGACTCGGTGGGACGTAACCCGACCCCGAGTGAAGAGAGGTCCTTGGACCTGGGAAAATGTTACGTCCCCAGTCCGAAGGGCTGATTCGGTGGGACGTAACCTGACCCCGAATGAAGAGAGGCACTTGGACCTGGGGGAATGTTACGTCCCTAGTCCGAAGGGCTGATTCGGTGGGACGTAACCTGACCCGGAATGAAGAGAGACACTTCGACCTGGGGGAATGTTACGTCCCCAATCCAAAGAGGTAGACTCGGTGGGACGTAACCCGAACCCGAGTCGAATAACTAAGTGGCATCGGCAGAACGAAATCCAGCCCCGAGCCGAATAATCAAGTGGCCTCGGCGGAACGAAATCCAGCCCCGAGCCGAATAATCAAGTGGCCTCGGCGGAAAGAATCCAGCCCGAGCCGATTAACCAAGTGGCCTCGGCTGAACGAATCCAGCCCCGAGCCGATTAACCAAGTGGCCTCGGCGGAACGAATCCAGCCCCGAGCACTGGTTAATCCTTGGGACTTATTCAGATGGGAAGTGTATCCACCTTTGAAGCCTTATCGAATCTGACTTGGGCGTCCCCTTGTCAGACTGACGAAAAAATAAAAAAAAAACTTTGGAAAATAAAATCAAAAAAGTGTAAACAACAGCACGGATACCTTAGAACATCGTCCCGTCCGAGGTCTCCAAAACATAATTCTGAATCTTTCAATTCAGTGTCCCGGCGAACCAGGATTTGGATCAAAGAGCGTTTAAAATGGTAAGGGCACATCCTCTGTACGCCAGGTCACTGTGGAGCCTGAGTATTGTGCGAGGGCTCCTCCTTACAACGCTGGAGCAGGCACACGCCACGGGGGCACAACGCCTCCCCGTGCTGCGCCTCTCTTGGATCCAAATGATGAATGGATCAAAGAGTGTCCGGGATGCTAAGGGCACATTCCTCCTTAGGTCCGGTGTCACTGGAGCAAGCAATTGTCACGGGGGCATCGTCTCTCCCCGTGCTATGCTTTCTCACGGATCCATTACATCGGGTAAGTGAGGATCAGAGAGTGTTCGAAACATTAAGGGCACATTCCTGCTTATGTTCGGTAACATTTAAGCAAACAAACGCCACATGGGTATCATCCCTCCCTGTGCTATGCTTCTCACGGATCCTATTGCATCGAGTATGTCCCCGAATATTCCGAGGACCCCGAGCTAAAAGAGACACTTGGTTTTGGGGGAATGTCCCGTCCCCAGACCAATGAGCATGACTCGGTGGGACGTAACCCGACCCCGAGCTGAATAATCAAGTGGTCTCGGCGGAACGAAATCCAGCCCCGAGCCTATATCTTGTTTGATCTACGTGCTTGTAAACTTGCATTCACCGATAAGAACACGACTGTCATAACAGGTCCATAAATTGTCCGCCCCATAGCCATCTTCTTCAATATAGCAATCAGATCTTGCTTCGGAAATAATTTTGACACGAATTTAAACCAAAAGTGCAGTGTGGGATCTAAAATTAACATCCCGTATCCAGCCATCCTTGATGTTCTCACCAAATCATAAGGTTTTGAAGATGCAAAAGTCTCCAAAAACGAGGCCGTTTTGGCAGAGGATGCTGAAAAAGCAGATGAAAACAGAGAATAATAAGGAGATGCTCCATTGTAAGCCCTCGTCGTCGACTTCCTTAAAAAATCCGCCAACTTGAAGTAATCTCTCGACTGCGTCTGGTTTTTCAGAAGGTTCAGGTGGATTCTGCCAACTGGGTCTGTGAATACGCCCGTGATTTTCTTCTTGTTACATTGTTGGCCATGCAATTATCTTCAACTTATGATGTATAGCAGCGAGTTCTTGTCTTCAAGGCTCCATGGGTAGTAGCAAGCCTTTGATTCTCTGTCGCAAGCTTCTGCATCTCCACGTGTTGTGCAGCAATCTTCTGTTCCATAAAAGGTGCATTATCAATACTGGAATCAATCTTTCGAGGGTCTTAATGTGAAGAAATTTGATGCTGCATTTGCAGTTGATCCCCTCTACCATCGAACATCTGCTCAGTTTGATGAAGGTGGAGCCAATGGGCTCTTGTTGAATAATCTTGGAGTGTATGCTGGATGTCAGGTGCTCTTTGATTCTCGGGAAGTACCCGGGAAGGGCATGTCATCTGCAACAACCCTTGGGATCATAGTCAACCAATTTGATGAAGCTAATAAAAGGTTGTCGGATACTTTTTTTTCTCTCTCCAGAAATCGATAGACCAAGTTGAAGCTGTGTATAATAATGAAGTCGAGCCTGATGATGTTGAATTTGATGATTGTTGGATCAATGATTTTGATCATGATGACCAACCACGTGTTGATGAAAACCACAATGATTCTTTCACTGGCTATCAAGAGGTTTTGTCGCAGACTATGTGTTCATTATTTGAAGAATTTAATATGAATTTGTACACTGGTTTCTCTCTCTCTGTCCATAGGTGATTTCCATCTTTTGCCATCGTCTTACTACGTGAGCCGCTTTTTGTTGAGTTCCCCACAGACGGCGCCAACTGTTGACGGCTGATTTTGGTCTCAGGACAATATGGGAATATTACTCCCGAGACAATCCTCTCTCAATAGTGAATTTGTTTGGTTATGGGGGACCAAAAGCAAACTTAGCAAAAGATAGATAAATACGCCAATCGACAAAGAGATTTAACGTGGTTCGGCAGATCAGATCCCACATACGTCCACGGGCACAAAACGAATGATTCTTTTATTACTGAGATATGCTTCTCTGATCTTTCTTGTGTTTACAAGTCTGATCGTAATGATCTTGATCTTGATTCTGATTTCAACTTTCAACTTGTTACTCCCATTTACCTATGTTTTCCCCCCTTATTTATAATAGTGTAGAAATCATATTCCTTCTCCTACAAGAATTTCCTAGTTGAAACAATTTCCTTTTCCCATAAGATTCCTAGTCAAAAACTACTTTCACTTCCTTTATCCTGTTAGGACATTGACTTATCAGTTTACCCCATGAATGCAGGATAACTTGTCATCTTATCCGTAAAAATAGGATGCCTTATCTTCCTGAGCACGCCTCGCCATGTGCTCGGTCTTCATGAGGTCGGCCACAATGGTCATTTGAATTGGGAATGCTGCCACCAATCTGATAATGCCCGGTCATCCGAACTTTAAGTGGTCGGTTACCGATAAAAGTGCTCGGTCACTTACTGTTTGGCTCTTAGTGGTCGGGTCGGCATTAATGATCTTGACCAAGAAGGGAATTACCCTTTTTACCCCTGCCGTACTCCTTAAATAACATAGGTCCTGAAAACACCACCAACAAAGCTTTCCACTATATAAAAGTGAATGCACACTTTGCAACAAGAGTTTTCTGTGGGTCACTCCCAAACCGTTGCAATAGAGGTCTTTGAACCAATGCTCATTTTAACCTTCACTACAGTTTTCTTCTAAGGATCCCCAACATTTACAATAAATGCACCATTGAGAGTATACCCACTCACACAAGGGAATTCTCAATTACAAGAAAAGTTTTACAACACAATTGGATACATATACAAAAAAATAAAGAAGATTAAGGTGTGAGTTTATATCCAAATAAATCTAAGCTCACTAAATGATATGAAGGTGTATGTAATGAGTTTGATAATCAAGAGAGTATATGAATTAGAAGATTGATGAAACTCTATGTTTTTGCTTTTTATAAAATATTGAAGATGATAGAACTATATAAAACGAAATTGTGACTTAATTTATAAAGAAAGAGAACATTGTCCAAACTCTATGTTCTGAGACTAGTGTGTCAGTGTCAGAGATCGGTATATCAGTATGTAAATTCATACGGCTATAAAATTATAACCGTTGAGCATCGGTAAGCGTGAGCCTGACCGGATTATTGACCAGTATGGATACCGATAAGGTTCAGACAGATTCCAGTAACAAGTTCAAAGTTCAGGTAGACCAGTATGATGACCGGTGAGGTCTGACCCGGTTCCAGTAACAATATTTTCAAAATACAAAGACCGATATGTCGGTATCAGGGACCAGTAGACTGGTTCTAGTGCATTAAACTCAAGATTTTAAGTTTAAAACAATATGCACATGACTCTAATGCATATATATGAATGTGTATGAGTCTTATGAACTTAAAGTATTTGAATTAACAATCACTTACATTGAGAGCGCTAAGCTATAAGACTTCGTTTGATTTCTTCATTTGAGCTTCAGCCTTCACATTCATTTTGCTTCGACATATTTTTATATAGCTTTGCGATTGCGTCGAAGTCGCAAATATTGAATCGAAGTCGCAAATATTGCATCATCAAAATCATTCATCAAGTACAATGTCGTTTACATCATGGTCTCATCCCGTTTATAAAACCGGGATAAAAAATTATCTCAGTATATTTTTCGAGATAAAAACTTTCCCGTCCCATCCCGCATTCCATTACCTATCTCATCTTATTAAATTCCATCTCATCCCAAAAACCCATTCTGTTTGTTGTCCCGTCTTATTCCATTTTAAATTTTTAGACTTTTTTTGTCCCATTTTCGAGTCAGAAAATCAAATCAAATCACAAACCTCATCCGGAACAAGATGAGATCATGTTAGGACGACGGGGAGGGAAAAAGTGCAAACTCTAGTTGTGTGGGCTTGATTCAAAAAGTTATTAGAATTTTTTTTTAAGATTCATTCGTCATTAATCTTGATAGTCTTGTAATTTATAAAAAAAAAAAACTTTATTTAAATATCTATCAATTTATACAATTATTAGTAAAGGCATTGTTGATTTTGTTTTTGGATTATTTTAAAAATAACTTAATTTAATATTCGTGTGTTTTTTTTCCTAGTCGTTTGAGCTCACCAATCTATTTGAACTCTCATATTTCGTCGACTTACTATAGTGTCATGCTAATCCGACCTATTTTATACCTTTAATTTTGAGTTAAATTAAGAATCCATACTCTTTTAAAAAAAAAATTTAATTGAAAGCAATTATAAATGATCAACCATATACTATTTCAAAACAATATTACATGTTTTTGTATTATTTTGGTTAAAATGTCAACAGTTTAAACTTTCAACTGAAGGATTATCGGCTAATCAAGATAATAATAACAACTAATCTTATAAATTAAATTAAGGGCAAAGCTGTGATGTCAACTCTTTTTTTTTTCCTTTTGTTTTATGATAAAGTGTTCAAATATTAATAAAGTAGTAATTAGTTAGTAGTGATGGCATGCAACACCTACTAATACAATGATAATTTAAAATTAAATTTAAGTCAAATCCCATGTAATTTTAAAGTATATCTCCAAAGCCTCCCGCTTATTTAACAGACCAAATTGTATAAAGTAGTTTCTTAATTAAATTTTGAAGAACTTTTCTACATCATTCATCACATATAATAATTAATTAATAATGTTTGTTATTTTTTGAAAAAATTGTCTAGCAGTCTCATGCATTAAATAATTAATTTTAGTGCAACAAATACCTATATGGAATCAACTCAATAAGAATTTGATCCTAATTACAAGTTTTTAAAAATGAGTTTTAATCTCGAGAGCTCTTAAAAAATGCATTAATTCGATCGATTTTGTAAAACTATAAAAACAAAATGCATTAACCCAACGAAGACTTTCAATCCTAGTAATTTTTTTTTGAAGTAATATTGGTTAATAATGTATAGAAATAAAATTTCATAAATAAGATAAATCAAATCAGTTGGTAACAATGGTTCTAATTTTCTAAGGCCGTTGCTTTTGGTTAAACCAAAACAAGAATCCATCTTTTCCACAAGAGTTGCCTTGTTTGAATTATCATTCCAAACTAAATTCTTTTTTTTCAAAGTGGGTGTGTCCCTACACATTACTCTTTTCCCATACCGTGATTGATGGCAAATTAATGCATTTTTTCTCTCAAAGAATTAACAATCCTTGAGAGTTTTGATCACTCTTTAACCCCATTTTTGGTGTTTTATTTAACATTTTGTCATTTGGCCATGCATGCTTTTCTTTATTTCTCTAGTATCATTCTCAAGTTTCAAGTTTCAACTACCATCTATTTAAAGCAAAAAAAAATCTAGTCAACAAACTCTCATACAAAATACAAGTTTGTGATGGAATGAATGTAATACACATTTTAAAATCTAATCATATTTCGTTTCAGATGCATATTTTAAAATAAGCTAAGCACCTAATAAGATTAAGATTCAATTATATTTAAATTATTATCTAATAATTATCAATTACTAATCATAAAAACGACCGTCACAAAACTCAATCTAGATAAAATAAAAATAGTGTTCTCATCAATTTCACTATTTTTCTTTTTCTTTTTCTTAAAATTTAAAAAAAAAAAAAAAAAAAAATCCTTTTCTACTTTATATATAAAGACACATATATCTCTCAAACTTTCAACACACATCACATATTCATTTCATTAGACTCAAGAGTCATGGACTGGTTTTCATGGCTATCAAAAACTGGCTTGGAGCCAACTCTTGTGTATGAATATGGCCTTGCTTTTGATCATAATGAGCTTGAAGAAGATGACATAGCTTACTTCAACCATGAGTTTCTTCAAAGCATGGGCATATCAATAGCCAAGCACAGGCTAGAGATTCTCAAGCTAGCAAGAAGAGAAAAGAGGGCAGGTGGTCCAAGACCTATGTCAAGGCTTATAGTTGCTATCAAGAGAACAAAAAGATCTCTTGCTAAGTATTTAAGGAATTGGGTTCTAAGAGAAGATTCATCTTCAGCTCTTGTTGTTGTGCCTAATAAGCCTAGTTATGGCTCAAGATGGAGAGGTGCCTTGTTGAAGAGGAACAAGAAATTGATGATGCCTAAACCAGGAAGGTTGCTGCTCACAAGTGGAAGAGTTAACAGTTTTTCAAGTCCTGTTGATCATCATGATCATGATCATGATCATCATGGTCATCATGATAATGATGGGTATTGGTCAACTGGGATTGAAGAGATCAGATGGGATACAATGTTTCAGAACTTGAAACCCACTTGAAAGGTCAATTTTTTTTTTTTTTTTTTTTTTTTTTAAATTTTTGTTCTGAATTTGATGTTAGTTTGTAATGGTGAGAGAGGGGTTTTTTGTGGTTCTTCCACCAGATTTTTTTTTTCTTTTTTGGAATTAATTATTTTTAGGTGTGTGTTAAAGAAGATAAGTGAATTGATCTTTTACTTTAGTGGTGGGTCAAGTAAAAGGAAGTCTTGGGCAGCAAGGGTCTGTTTCAGCAATGAAGCTGTCTCCACTTAGCTTTTGTATGCTATGTAATCTTTTTCTTTTTTTATCTTTGATATACAAGAAAGCACTAGTTCTTAGTGTCTTTTTGAAAAGAATTTGTGTTAGGTATGTGCAAATATGTAGTAAAAATTGTATCCGTATCCGTATCTGTTTTTGGTGTTGGAAATACTGAAAATTTTTACTGGTAAAAATATTCAGATTTGATTTTTATTTATTGATTTCTTTTTGTTGGATGATTCTTGACTAGAGTTTTGATATCTTTAGATTTTGGTAGCCACATTTTGACCAAAAAATTTAAAAGCACAAAAGGAACAGTTCATATGTGTGTGTATGTTTATGTACACACACATGGCTATTCATCATGAGCAATAAGAGTGGAGGAGCTATTCATCCTAATAACCACACCCCTTTTGGCTCCACTCATAATATATATATATGTGAATGATTAATACATTTCTGAGAAAAAAAAGCTTGATGTACTGAGAAATTTTACATAGCTTCTTGTTGCAATAATATTTACAACAAATACTAGTAGTATGATCCCAAGAATATATTGAAGTACAATCCTGCTGCAAATAAGTTGTCAGAAGCAAATTTGTATAATAAAAAAACCCTCTTGCAAAAGGACACACAGTGATAAAAGAAATAAAATTGAAAAAGAAGCTCAATTTGATCAATGACATCTAATTCAGAAGAGTACACATGCTCCTGTTTATAAGTAGAGCATCATGGGATGTTTAACTTTAACTATGTATCCCTCAACACTTTGGACATTCTTTCTCTCAGTAGTCACAGCAGCTATAAATAGGAAAGCTAGTGCTACATAGCTAATGTAAAAAGCAACCAGCTGACTGAAGAGCAAAAATAATATTGAAGCAGACCTGGGCAACAATAGGCATGCTTTAGATTCTATTGATAAACATTATATTCTCTATTTTTCAGTGGTCTGAAGCTTGAGGCAGACGAAACGAACCTCCGGCGTAAAGCATCTGATAAACGGGTCGGATTCTGACTGTCAAAATTATGCTCAAGACACTGCCAAGTCCACAGACACCAGCTAGAATCAGGAAAGTAAGCTTGAAGCACTCGGCACCTATGCAGGTGGAACTTCCTTGCTTGGCAGCTTCTGTATCGTAGACTTTACCGGCAAGCAGGCCAGAGAAAAGGAGTGCACCAATAGGATTTCCCAGCAGTATGAAATTATAAATAAGGCCAAAATGTTTCAAGCCGAAAAGCTCAGAGGCAGTTGGAACCATCAAAGAGTATATGATGCCATAGCAGACTCCAAGTAGTACAGTTGCAGCATATAAGGTACCATTGAATCCTGATGCACACAGGAGGAATGTCAAGACCATCATTAAATGTGTGCATGCAATCCAAACTGTCCGAGGAATTGCTTTTGATCTGCAATTAACAGCATTTCAAATGAAATTGGACAAAACCTTCCAACACTTGTAATATCACATCAAACAAAAATATTCAAGGTTGAAAATTTTGTTTTGAAGAACCTAATTATGCAAAAATTAGGAAGACGGCGGAATAATCACTAGAAAGTTAAGATAATTGGTGCTAGGATGCAGTTCTTAAAGCATTTATTATTTTAAAGACTAAATAAAAGGCATCCAGACTCAATGATAGAGAATAAGAATGAAAGGGGAAAGAATCAATGTCAATGTAAATTGCGGAGTATAAGAGCTTTGAATTGTAAAAAGGTGAAATCATGTTAGGTGTGCTAAAAAGGAAAACTTCAAAGGTGGTTCCAAACTTCTCAAACAAAACAAGAAAACACTTGCATTTCTACCAAGTTTATTACTTCTCAAGTAAAATAATATGAGTAATGACCTGACAAAGTATTCAGAAAGTACGCCCGAGCCAAGGCGACCAGCAAAATTGCACAAGCTGAAGAGACACAACAATTCAGTAGTATCATTGACTCCTAGTGCCACCCCAATTTGTGCCAAATTGTTGAGAACTGTGACTCCAGCTCCAACCCCAAGAAAGTAGACAAACCAAAGAAGCCAAAAATCAGCCTTAATAAAAGCTTCGTCTAATTTGAAATCCTCCCCCCTCTGGGTCTCCGTTTCTCCTTCACTGCCCCCTCTCCCACAGCAAGAAGTATCTCAACATCTAAGACATCTTCATTCTCGTAAAAACTTCCAAGATATGAAGCAGATGAGGAGGGCGTCAACAATGGATCTTTTGGGGTTGGATTACCCTCTTCTCGAACCAAATTGTCTGAAGAGCCAGCGGACAGAATACGTTTCTTGGTCTTTGAAGGGAAAAGGGTCATTTTGACAGGAATTGCTAAAGGAGACATCAGAAATACAACCATTATGGCAACTAATATGTAGGAAAGAGCACTGCTTAGAGAAACGTAATCACTTGTTATCGAAATTGTGACAACATAGATAGCGAGCAAAACACTTGCAGCTTGTGTGAAAACAAAATGAGCATGCTCAGAAGAGTCTTCTCCAGAAGCTGGTGTACATGCCCGTATGAAGTACATTGTAACTAAACAGATGATAGGAAGCCCAAGTGCCAGGAATAGAAGAAGTATTGTTGCAGACTCCTGAAGCACCATATTGTACAACACAGTATATATTGCAGCACTAATTCCAACATAACCTTTGAGGATGCCAGCAACAGTTCCTCTACTGAGGGGGAAATTCCTCATGTTAGTTACTAGCACTGCTGTTCCGAACCATGCATTGCTATTAGTGGCAACAACAAGCGCAATCCATAACTGCCATAAAATTGGATAATAGTGATTATGAGCACATATGCTAGAATTGGTTCATTCATACCAAGACCTGGGCGCTGACTGGTAATATGCCTCAAAACAAAGTGTTGAACCAGAAAAAGGTAACCTTTTGAATGAACTGATGCTAATTTACAAATACAGAACTCCATGGTTGAGAAGTTTACATCTTTAATTTGACATAAAATGGGGAAAAATAAGAAAAATTCTCTTACTGAAAAATTCAACATAAGGTACCTTAAATGACATATGTAAAGCATGCATGTGAAAGTACATGAAAAAACCTGCTACCATAAACTCATTTTTCTCAGCACTTGAACATTTAACCGTCTCAAACTTACTGTACCATTTAGTACATGAAAAATGTTCTGAAAATATTACTTTATAATAGTCCAAATAATGTTCCTTGGAAAATCTAGGTATTTCTGTGACATGCTTAGCAATAAGTGAATTTAAAAAAAGAAAAAAGGAAAAAAAAAAAAACAACACAGGCTTAAATGTAATCATATTTGCCTCCAGTGAATCCCTTTATACATCCATGTTCATCTAGCCTCAGCCAGTGGATGGGTGGCGAAGAAGAAAACCCTCATGATGGTCTGACAGAACAAAGTTGCATAATATATGGTCTCAGTGCAAAAGGTGGGCTGTGATGAAATCGGAAAATAGAAACAATCAGTCCTGCAATACCAGCCATCATAGGACTGGATGACTGTCAGTGTCAAAACATATGCTATGATTATAATCAGGACAGGATGTGGTGAGGATAAACACACAGCTTTCTTCTCCGTACCCACACATTGTGTAGATGAACATTGCAGACCATAACTAAAACAGTGCATTGCACAATGGCTACCAAAGCCAAGATTCAAGGAATTGCAGAAAATATTGTGTCTTAATTAAGATCAATAACATGAAGATATTTCAAGAATTGACCTATCATTCTAACAGTAAAATACAAGGAGCCTTACAATAAGGAAACCGATAAAGCTTTCCAAGGTTCTATATTTTAATATCTCAGTATTAACAAAAATGGACATTCAAGGTGATAATCCTGCTTTTAAATCCTTAAGCACCAAAAAAAGCAAGGTGCAAAGTTTTGCTTCAAAAATCCACACTCTGAACAAACACGAGGGAGCAACGGCCATGCAGCACAAGGACAATTCAGAAAACTCTGTCAAACATATTAAAATTCAACAGATACATTTTTTCCTAAATCAAAAACAATGTTCTCATATTAGTACAATTATTTCATCTCAAGCTTTAGTTGCTTATATTCGACTGCTGTATAAACTAAAAAAAGCGAATTTGCAGAAAACTAGCAAGATCTTATGAGAAATGCTCTGATCAAGCAAAAGTTGTAAATTCTGATTGAAAAACAATCAATACGCCATTTGCTGAAAAACACAGTTCCAGAACTTCACGGAAAGAAATATTGATATATGTACACACAAAATTTACGAATAAGATAAGCCTACTGACAGCCAATTCTACAGAAGAATCAAAATCCTTGATCAGGTACCCAAATATTCAATTTTTTCTTTAAGAAAGCCAAACTAACCATCAACATATAGCCCTAGCTGATCATCTCCACAATTCGAGTCACCAACAAAGACATCAAAATTCAAAAACTATTGAAACAATTGAAGAATTAGTTCCAAACAATAAAATCTTCTAATGGCAGTGAAATATGAAAAGAAATATACAATTTAACCTACTCACATATAATCAAATCCACATCTGGGTGTGCTGAATTTTCTCTTTATTCACAATACTGCAGCCATGTAAGCACAAAATATATACACAAAATATAAGGTGAAAGATCACTTACCACCCAATAAGGCAAGCCAGTGACATTCTGGCTAAGAGCAAGCCAAATAACCCCATAACCCAAGAAACAAATAACAACACCTACAAGAAGCACAGCCCAAGGAGGGAACTTGTTGCAAGCAATACCAGGAAGCAATCCTACACTCTCTCCAATATCATTGGCCACACCCAAGATTGTCAGCTGCTGCTGATTATAACCCAGCACTGATTTCAATGCCGGTGAGTACAAAGGGAAGTTGTAAGCATTCCCAGCTGCTATCTCCACCCACACTGCTGCTGCTAAGCCCACCCACGGTGGCCTGCTCCCTGCCTTCAGCACTATGTTTCGCATTCTGGGTGTCCTAAAAGTTTCAAACTTTTTGCTTTCTCAAGCAAAAAGTTCAGATTTTTATCATTGTTTTGGAAAATAATGCAAGTAGTTAAAGAATGAAGAAGGATATGGAGAGTTTAAAGGTTGGACAGTCTTAGAGTCTAAAGCTAGCATGTGTTGTGCATGAAAGTTGATAAATTATATATATATATACACACATACACACAAAAAAAAATACGGTACTCCAGTCCACACCTTACCATCTACATTCAGCTTTATCTTTCACACACACATATATCCTCTTATTCATGAAACAAATCCATTAATTTGTCGAAGTCTAATCACCAAATACATACATCACTAGTCTAGTATGTAATCACAAAAACATTGAACTAAATACATGTAATTCACAACACAATTGTCACTAACCTTATAAAAGCAAAGAATTTCCAGATTTTTTTGCCAGAAAACTTAACCTTTGCATAATGCACATTTGCTCATATTTTATAGAGTTGCATGAATGTGGATAAGAGAGGGAAGTTATTTAACTTTCATCTCTAAAAAACATTTAACACGTGGGGATAAATAATAACTCCCCACATACCACATCACCCTCCTAAGGGTGACACATGTCATCTAAGGTGGATCCAAACATGAATTCACCGAGAGGACTGATGAGTGGTAAATGTATCATTATTTCCCACTCATTTGACCTAATATTTTGTATAGTTTCTTGAGTTTTGTGAATATTTTGATGTGTTTTGTGTTATTTTGTAAATAAATAAAGTTTCAGGACAGTCTGGAGGTGATTTGGGGCCAAAACAGTAAAAAAAAGACAACAAATGGCAAAATCGTCATTTGGCGCGTCGCGACGCCTAACGTGCGCCGGCTGGTGCTAACTTGCGCCGCTTCATGCTAAAATGCATCGTGCCATGTGTCAAAATCTGAGAAGTCTGCTAACATGCGCCTGATGCTAACGTGCGCCTGCCACGTGTCAACATCAGAGAAGATCTGCTAACGTGCATCGTGCCACGTGTCATCATCCTATGGTGCCGACAAGCGCCATCGCCACGTGTCGTCCATGTGACATCCATGTTGTTGGACAATTATGACCCATAATGTCACTATTTGTACAGATCATGGTGTTGTTGTACAAATTAACTATGTGACAAAGGAGATTGCACTCTTATCATTTGTGATTAGATCACCAAGATGTATAAATGATAGGAGGTCCCTATGATTTGTTCCTGGACGGAGAATGATATGAGACAGTATCATTCCACGAAGGATAAATCATTAAATATCCCTAGTCAGAGTATTATCGAGATTGGACATCGATAAATACGTAAAAGACTAGTATTGCACTTGTGCGCGTTGTGAGGGCACAACAACATAGTTCTCATATATTTGGGTATAGGATACTCATGCAAGTGTAATGGGAGGTTGTGTTTTACCGATGGTACGGGAAACAGCTTCGCTCTGGATAGACCCCCTCGGAATTCCATTGGTAGTATGACTATGTGTCTATGGAAGTCCGAAATCAGGGTAGGTGTATTTGGTCTTAACCTGAGACTTGCACCGCTAATACTTGCGACAATCAATATACTTTGGTTGCGGTCGTCTAGGGCTTTAACAGGTTCTGTGTACGCCAATGCTGGGTATATTGAGAATCGTAGTGTGTTGGGTGTGATGTCAAGACGGAAGTATCACTCCAGTCATAGTGGAGATGATGGTCACGTAGGATACGGGACTGGTTCTCTTAAATGCTGCAGCTATCGGGATAAAATGACAAGGTCAGGTTTATCCGATTATAGAGACTAGTCACCAGACATCCGACATGTGCTTCGTACGGGGCAGACACAATTCCAGCCCCAGGCCTAGCACGTGATCATCCGATACTGGACAGAAATACACAATACTACGTATACTACGCCTGATATAGATCCGTATTCCTGTAAGGAAATTTCTGAAGAATTGGGTAGGCATGGCGCTTTGCTAGAGGCCAACCTTGTCTTGTAAATCGGTATAAACGTAATACTTGGTACTTACGTGTTCGGATAGTCCGACGACCGAATTTACTGCCAACATATCCGGGGATCTCATGGGTCGCTTCCCAAAGATTCACCGATGACGTATGACTCGCACTTTAATTAATCTGGGATTAATTAGATGAGAAAGAAAATTAATCTGGGATTAATTACGGAGATATTTTATCTGGGATAAAATATCATTAAAAGAGAGATAACAGTTAATTTGGAATTAATCGAGAAATTAATATATTTGATATATTAAATGAAATTAGATTTCGAGGCGGAATTAAAATTAGATTTTAATTCGGGCGAACGAATTAATTTAGAATTAATTCGTTAGCGACGTGAATAGTAATTATGCTAGGCATGATTATTTAATTAAATCAGATTTAATTGCGTCGCAACGGAAAATTCGTTAATTTGGAATTAACGAACCCGAGCCCGAGATTATTTGTGAGCGCATTTGCATTTCGAATTCGAGTACGACACGCAAGTCAAATCAAGCGTCAAATCGCTAGTCGCATCTAGCGTCACGTCATCCGTCAATCAAGTGATATATGTCTTTCACTTTGAGTGATTGACGCCAGTCACTATTCATGATTGATGGATTGATGTAAGTTGATGTGAGTGGTTGGAGCATTTATTGATTGATTTTTTGAAAGCGAAAATAAGATAATTAATTTTGGAAATTGATTAGTGTATTAGATACACAAAATAACCAACACACTCTCACTTCTTCATCTCTCTCTTCTGACGCCAAGGGCTTCTTTTTCTCTCCTTTGGTTTGCTCACTGCCGAGACAGTGAAGGGAAGCAAGAGTGGGATTTTGTGGCAAAATCACAAGTGCTAGCACACTTACGAGACATGAGAAGGTGATAGGGAAGTCTACCCATGAGCCGGGAATCGTTCGACGAAGCTCGTAGCTTGACGAAGGAGCACCCATGGCCGAAACCAGTGAGCTGTGACAGTGAACTGCCGAGCAGTCCATGGAGGCAGAAAAGTTTATTTTTGTTGCCTACCGCGTCGCTCAACCAATCGATGTAAGTATTCCGCAACTTCATCGTTGTTATTCACACATGTTTTTATGCTTTTGATTCGATCCTTGGGACCGTAGAACTCTAACAATGGTATCAGAGCGTTGTTAAAAGCATGAAACGAATTTAGGGCTTAAAATTTGGGTAAAATGTTTTTGAGCATGATTTGAATTAATTGGATGTTTGAGTATGCTTATAACATGTTTAATTGAAGTTTGATTTGATCAATTTCAAGAAAATGGTTTGGAACAATTTTCCCCAAAAATACTTAGCTTGGCCGAAAGTATTGGAGCTCTAAATGTCTTGGTGATTTTGTTTTTTGATTCATTGGATGAGTTGGAAATCATTTGGGGATATTGATTTAATGTTGAATTGAATTTAATTGGATTGAATTTGATTTGGACAAAATAATCCCCTTTGGCCAAGACTTTGAATAGCATGAAATGGGTTTGATTTTAATCAGAATGTGTTGGACATTTGATGATGAAAATGAGCATGATTAATTGTATAAATTGATGTTTTAGAAATGTTAATTTGGGTGATTAATCATGATATACACTTTAGGTTAATTAAATGTGAAATTGGATTTTTGTGTTTAATTAAATTGGGCTTAAAATTGGATTTGGGCTTGTAATGTTGTAAATGGGCTTATTGGGTTTTGTTGTACAAAGTTGGGTTTAGGCAAAATTGGTTGGATCCAATTAGGCCCAAAACCGCCTCCATAAAGCCCAAATGCGACTTAATGAACCTTTAAAGTTTAATTGGGCCTAATGGGCCTAAATTGATTTCTAGGCTTATGGGGTAATTCCCGGATTGGATTTTGGTTATCGGTTTGACCCGAGTTGACCAAAAGTCCACTCCTTAAGAAATTAATTAAAAGCCTATTGGAATTTAATTGGATTAACATTGGACGTTAATCGGGCTTTGAGGCCCGTGACGATTAAATTTGGAATTTAAGTCGTATAGATTCGTTAATAAAGTGTAATATTTAATTTGGAATTAAATAGCGAATTTGAATTGAATGCATATTAAATTGGATTTAATGATGTAGTTTAATTTAATTCGAGAATTCGTACTTTAAGTACTTATTCGCAAAACGAGTTTGACTCGCGCAAAATCAAATCGTTGTTTGAACATTGGATGGTCACTAATTATCAGATTAATTAATTTGATTAGATTTATTGCTAACATGCTTGTGTGAATACATGGTTGCGATGCATGAATAATGTATATCAGATGGATATTAGATGGGTGGGGCAATTTTGGAAATTGTAATAAATTTGATTTATTAATTGGACCTGCGAGTCCAGCCTTATTACCTCCTTATTCTTTGTATTCTCTTCTCACCTATTCCCCTCAATGTAAATGAGGTTTCTTTAGAAGTGTAGTGTAACGGGTAGAAGTAAATACATGTGCTAGCAGGAGAGAGAAATGGAGAGATTTGATCTAGGATCAATGTGTAAAGTATCCATCCACATATCATTATTATTTTATTATACGCGCTTTATTATGTGTTTAGAATGCATGTTTAAGGGTGTATCATGATGAGACCTTAACAAAGATAATAAATTGGTTGCCAATTTGCACTCGAAAAACCCTCGCAAAATATTAAGCGTTTTTCCTTCCATTGAGTGATTCTCACTCAAGATCCGAGACTGGCATTGGCTTGTTGGCCAAAGTCAAGGCCTTTGTCCATCGAAGATGTGTTTGAATCACGAGAGCTTTGTTCCATGTCAGTGTCTTGTCCAAGTTGTGGTTTGTTGGCCAAAGTCAAGACCACTTCTTGTCCATCGACATTGATTACGAAGCTTTCCATGGTCAATGGGTTGCGCTTAACTGTGATCACTAAGTTTGTTGTGCCAAAGCCAAGGCTTAGTTGATTCAGAGGAAAAAGGTTAGGTAATATAGGAAAACGCGCCGTATTTGGTGCCGTAAAATGCGGCTCGTCGCGACGCGCGGGGCCCATCAACGCCTATAAATTCAGCACGAAATTTCAGTTTCAGATGTACCTTCCTCTCTGTAATTCGCTGAGTAAATAAGGAGTTTGTATATAGTTTTCTTTTAATTTCAGCTATGTAATTAATTTTAGTTACTTTCTGTAATAATAATTTACTTTCTTACTTTTTCAGTTTTTACTATTCAGCAATGAAGATGTAACTTTCCCCTATTAGGGTGAAAGGTAAAACTTTTATTACTGCTATTTAGATTAATCTCCCTCAATTATAATATATTCACTATTTAAAATTTGACTTAACAATGATACCCCTATGTTGGTCGGTTGGTAATTAATTATAAACTGGTTTTAACTTGACTAAGCATGGATACCGTCTGGTTGGTCGGTTGGTAATTACCGCCTTTATGACTGGTTTATGGACAAATAATGATACCGCTTTTATGGTCGATCAGACTTAATTTGACTTAATCAGGTTACCGCCTATATGGCTGGTTGATAATATCACACAAGTTAATATATTATATTAAGGGAGATATCTAAAATAGTAGTGATAAAAGTAGATCCTCTAGCCCTATCATTTTCTTTTATTATAATTTTCTTTATTTACTTTCCAGTATTTTACTTTTCAGCATTTTACTTTATGTCTTTTATTTTTAAGTTTTTACTAGCCCTAGCTATGTGTCATAACTAAGTTAGTTATCTGGGGTTGTGATGAATTCCAATATCATCGGTTTATAAGGGGTTATTTTATAGTTTGGGTAATTTAAAGGTTTACTTATTAAGTCTTAAGCTTAATGCGTCTTGTTAACTGGCCATTAATAAAATTGATCTGGTAAATCTAAAATAAACTTGACAAAGGAATTTTAGGTTTCAGCCTTAGACTTAATAGCCCACGATCTTCATTGACATAGTTCAATTGGGTTATACTGGTTATTTGCATCTGACCATTGACAAAGGCTTTTGCATAATTTCGTGTTCCGGAATAGTAAACTGATATATTACACAAACATGAAATAACCACTTCATCTTTAATTAGATATTGGAAGAAATCACAACCCTGGATAGTTTCTTAATATTGAATTTCACTTAATTTACTTTCGCGCAATTTTATTTACTTGTTTTTAAGTTTAAAATCGTCACCCAGTCAATAAATCAATCTGTTAGATACTAGTAATCATTTGACCTCACAAAATTAATAGCTAGGTATTAAGTCCTCGTGGGATCGATACTTTTTATACTACTTGAACGATATGTGCGCTTGCGTTATACGCGTGTGATTTCGCACCGATCAAGTTTTTGGCGCCGTTGCCGGGGACTTATTTATCTTTTATTATTAGTTTTGAGGTTAGATACATTTACTTGTATCTAATTTCTTTTTACTTATTGTTTTTGTTTTCTTGTGTTTCAGGTTCTCAGACACTACATGAGACGAACCCGAAGCTTTGAAATCCGACCGCTTGACCCAGAGATTGAAAGAAACATTAGACAATTGAGAAGGGAAATGTGTGAAGTCCAAGAAGCTTTAGTCAACATGGAACCTGAACCTTTGAAGTTGCACCACCAATTTTCATTCGAGACAGAACCATTCTGGTGGTTGACGGCTTCATTTCTTGTATTGTACTTCCTCACTTACCAGCAAATGCGTGTGACATCAAAACATACATTCAGATGATTCAGCAGTCAGTTTAGTTTGGGGGGAATGCAACTGAAGATCCTAATGCCCACATCAGTAACTTCCTGGAAGTTTACAGCACTTTCAATTACAACCGAGGAGCTGAAGAAGCAATGAGACTGCAGGTTTTTCCATATTCCTTGAAAGACAGAGCTAAGGCATGGCTACATTCACTACCAGCAGGTTCCGTCACAACTTGGAACACTCTAGCCACTAAATTCCTTGCAAAGTACTTTCCACCAGCCAGAACAGCAAAACTGAGGAATGACATCACATCTTTTGTACAACTTGAATCAGAAACTCTCTACGAAACTTGGGAAAGGTACAAAGATTTGCTCCGGAAATGTCCTCACCATGAGATTCTAAAATGGCTTCAAGTCCAAACTTTCTATAATGGACTTTCTGGACTGATGAGAACCACAATTGATGCTGCTGCTGGAGGAGCTTTGATGGCAAAAGAAGAAGATCAAGCCTGGGACCTAATCGAAGAAATGGCCAACAACAACTCTTTATGGCTAACAGAAAGGAGCATGATCCATAGAATTGCAGGAATTTATGAAGTTGGAGCAAATACAGCAGTCAGTGCCAAGTTGGATCAGATATGCAAATTCATGGAAACTCTCAGCATGCAAGGCAATATTGGATCCACAAGTTCACCATATGGAGGAGCACCAGAACCAACCCAACCTGAAGAAACGGTGAATTATGTCAACAATTTCAACAGACATGGGAACAATCCATATTCCAACACCTACAACCCAGAGTGGAGGAATCATCCCAATTTTTCATGGAGTAACAATTCAGGGCAGAAAAACTATCCACCACCCGGATTCCAGCAACAGAACAAAGGCCAGGAGCATGAAAAAGAACTAGAAATGAAAGAATGGATTGCAAAGATGTTCAAAAAGCAACAAGCAGCATATGATGCTATTTTTCAAAGTCAATCTGCCTCTATCAAAGTACTGGAGAATCAAATTGGACAACTGGCCAATGCTCAGAGTTACAGACCGCCAGGAAATCTTCCTAGCAATACAGAACCAAATCCAAGAAACCGAGGGAAGGAGCAATGTCAAGCTATTACCTTGAAAAGCGGTACTGAAATAAAAAAAAATGTTGGAATCAAGGCATCCATTGAAGAAATTCCAAAAGAAGCAGAGCAACAGATGGAGGAAAAAGAAGCAAAGGAAAAAGAACTAGAAAGAATCACTCTACCTCCACATTTTCCACAGCGTCTCCAGAAAAACAATCTGGACAAGCAGTTTGCTCGTTTCCTAGAGGTATTCAAAAAGTTGCATATCAACATCCCATTTGCAGAAGCCTTGGAAGAAATGTTGTGTTATGTCAAATTCATGAAATATATTCTTTCACGAAAACGAAGATTGGGAGACTACGAGACAGTAGCATTAACTGAAGAATGCAGTGCCATCATTCAGAAAAAACTTCCCCCGAAGTTGAAAGATCCTGGCAGTTTCATTGTCTCATGCACCATTGGAGAACATTATATCGGTAAGGCTTTATGTGATTAGGTGCTAGTGTTAACTTGATGCCTTTTTCTATTTACAGAAAACTACAAATTGGAGAAGCAATGCCTACCTCAGTCTCTTTGCAACTTGCTGATCGAACTCCCGTATTTCCAAAAGGTGTTGTTGAAGATGTGCTGGTCAAAGTTGACAAACTCATTCTCCCAGCAGATTTCATCATCCTTGACATGGAGGAAGACAAAGATGTATCTATCATCATTGGGAGACCATTCTTGGCTATAGGACGAACTGTTATTGATCTACAAAAATGATAACTAACCATGAAAGTTCAAGACCAAAAAGTTACCTTTAATGTTTTCAAAGCCATGAAATTCCCGAGCGATGAAAAAGAAGAAGAATGTTTCAGAGTTGATGTTGTTGATAGTATCGTTCAGGATACTGAGCCAAATCCCACGGATACACTTGAAGCTTGCATCACCAACATGACTGACAGCGAGCTAGATGCTGAAATCCTGGAATGTTTCAACTACCTTGACAAACCATTCCGATTCAAATCAACACCACCAATTGAAAGTCTAGAACTTCCGAAGAAAGATCGAATCAAGCCCTCAATTGAAGAACCACCAGAGCTGGAGCTGAAGTTACTGCCGAGCCATCTCAGGTATGCATTTCTTGGAAACACTTCTGAATTACGTGTTATTATTTCTTATTCTCTAACATTGGAGTATGAAGAAAAGTTGCTGAGAGTGTTACGAGAACATAAGAGAGCCATTGGCTGGACTATAGCAGACATTCGAGGCATTAATCCATCATTTTGCATGCATAAAATTCTGATGAACGATGTGTACAAACCCACAGTGGAGCATCAACGGAGAGTCAATCCAATCATGAAGGAAGTCGTGAAGAAAGAAATCATCAAATGGTTAGATGCTGGCATCATTTACCCCATCTCAGACAGCAGTTGGGTGAGTCATATGCAATGTATACCAAAGAAATGGGGAATTACTATAGTCACAAATGAAAAGAACGAGTTGATTCCAACAAGAACAGTGACTGGATGGAGAGTATGCATGGAATATCGAAAGTTAAACAAAGCAACAAGGAAGAACCATTTTCCGCTGCCATTCATTGATCAGATGCTAGACAGACTGGCATGACATGAGTACTATTGCTTTCTGGACGGATACTCGGGGTACAATCAGATTGCTATCGCCCTAGAAGATCAGGAGAAAACCACTTTTACATGTCCGTATGGTACTTTTGCTTTCCGCAGGATGCCATTTGGATTATGTAATACCCCTGCCACATTTCAGCGTTGCATGATGGCTATCTTCTCAGACATGTTGGAACAGAGTATGAAGGTGTTTATGTTGACTTCTCTGTATTTGGAGACTCTTTGGACCACTGCTTGTAAAATCTGGAACAAGTGTTACAAAGGTGCGAAGATACCAACCTGGTACTCAATTGGGAGAAATGCAACTTCATGGTGCAGGAAGACATTGTTCTTGGACACCGGATCTCACAAAAGGGAATCGAGGTAGACAAAGCAAAGATTGAAATAATTGAAAAACTACCTCCGCCGACATCAGTCAAAGGGATTCAGAGCTTTCTCGGACATGCAGGTTTTTACAGGAGATTTATCAAAGACTTTTCCAAGATTGCTAAACCTCTGTGCAATCTTCTGGAGAAGAATGTGCCTTTCAAATTCACCAAAGAATGCCAGGAAGCTTTTGAGATCTTGAAACAGAAGCTGATTTCTGCCCCCATCATAGTCGCACCAGATTGGAGCCTTCCATTTGAGGTGATGTGCGATGCTAGTGATTTTGCTGTAGGTGCAGTTTTGGGACAACACAAAGCAAAGATTTTCCATACCATTTACTACTCCAGAAGAACTCGGAATGAAGCTCAGCTTAACTACACAACCACTGAAAAGGAGTTGCTCGCACTTGTGTTCGCTTTTTACAAATTCTGCTTTTATCTGCTAGCTCCCAAAGTGGTGGTCTACACAGATCATTCAGCAATCAAATATCTGATCACGAAGAAATATGCCAAACCCAGATCGATCTGTTGGATACTTATTCTGTAAGAATTTGACGTGGAGATCAGAGACAGGAAATTGACAAAAAATCAGGTGGCAGATCATTTATCGAGTCTCGAGAATGGAGAATCAGTTGGCAAAGATCTGACAATCAAAGAAACTTTTCCAGATGAACAGCTGTTTGCCATGAAACAACACGATGTCCTTTGGTATGCTGACTATGTCAACTACATTGTATCAGGAAAATGGCCGTTGGAATGGACAACTCAGCAACGGAAGAAATTCTTCAAAGAAGTCAAGCACTATGTCTGGGATGTGCCGTATCAGTTCAAATGTTGTGCTGATCAATTACTAAGACGGTGTGTTCCACATGAGGAGGTCAATAATGTTATGTAACACTGCCATTCATCACCATATGGCAGACACTTCAGCGGGAATAAAACTACAACAAAAGTCATTCAATTAGGTTTTTTCTGGCCCACTATTTTTAAAGATGCTTATCTTTTTGCTTTTCAATGTGACAGGGGCTAGAGAACGGGAAATATTTTGAGGGGAAATGAAGGACCGTTGCAAAATATTCTGGAATTTGAGATATTCGATGTATGTGGTATTGATTTTATGGGACCCTTTGTTCCATCATTCAGAAACCTGTACATACTGGTTGCAGTAGACTACGTCTCCAATGGGTTGAAGTAATTACACTAACATCAAATGATTCAAAAATGGTGATCAAATTCCTTAAAAATAATATTTTCACTCTGTTCGGAACACCTCGGGCAATTATCAGTGATGGTGGCACATATTTCTGCAATAGATACTTCGATGCACTCCTATCCAAATAAGGAGTTACTCATAAGGTTGCCACTGTTTACCATTCACAGTCAAATGGGAAAGTTGAAGTTTCAAACAGGGAGATCAAAAGAATCCTAGAGAGAACCGTTGGATCAACAAGGAAAGACTGGTCTACAAAACTCGATGAGGCATTATGGGCCTACCGGACAGCCTACAAAACACCCATTGGTATGTCCCCATATCGTATGGTGTTTGGGAAAGCATGTCATTTTCCAGTTGAGCTTGAACACAAGGTGTACTAGGCACTAAGGAAGTTGAATCTTGATCCACAAGCTGCAGGAGAGAAACGACTTCACCAACTCAACGAATTGGAGGAGTTTCGTCTACAAGCTTATGAGAATGCTAGATTATACAAAGAAAAGACCAAGAAATGGCATGACCGAAAAATAGGAACCAAGGCAACAGGTCTTGTTGTACAATTCGCGGTTACAACTTTTCCCAGGAAAGTTGAAATCAAGGTGGTCAGGTCCATTTGTGACTCAAGTTTTACCATATGGAGCTGTTGAGTTACTGGATCCCAATACCAACGAAATGTTCAAAGTTAACAGTCAGCGTGTCAGGCACTACTGGGGAGAATCAATTGAGCGAAAAAAAAGAAAGTATCTCACTTTCAGATCCAGCCTAACGTTCGGGCAGTCACGTCTAGCTGACGATGTTAAACTTAGCGCTAGCTGGGAGGCAACCCATGCAATTTGTGTATATATTATGATTTGGTGTGATTTTATTTGGTGTGTTTAGTTTTTGCAGGTTAAGTCATTTCAGGATGGAAGAAGTTCTCACAAATCTTTACAAGCAATTTCCTTCTATTCCTCAAAAATCTCTGATGAAAGTTTACAAATCTTGTTTGGAACGAATGAGGCTATTGATGATCAAAGGTATTCCTACTGATATTCGTTGGATTATTGAAGCACGGGTCCGATTGGCAGGTGAGTCTTCTGACACTTTTATTTCACATCTGTCTGGTTTAGGAAATAGCACATATGCTAAAAAAAGAAGAGCCAAAAGAAAGGGTGTATGCTATAAATGTGCTCGCATGTTTTGTGATACTCGTTGTCGTTTTTTAGGAATGGTGTCTGATAACCGTGAAGATAAGATTAATTTCATTAGGGATGGCTTGAGTAAGGAGTCTTTGGATGACATATCTAAAACTCTTGAGATGCATCCCAGTGGATATGTATATCACGAAATTTACGTGTTATATACACAATTCCAAAGAGAAAGACAACAATTAAGTCTCGGGAATCTGACTCAAAAAGACCTTGTTTGCCAATTTTTAAGAAAATTGGATGGGAAGCTTGTCCCTGACGTATAGATGTCAATCAAGCCGTAAATTATTGTAAATATTATATCTCTTTGTCTTTTCCTAATAATTGTAATTTGTTTTCTTTTATTTTCTCCGACAGGATCCAGACCGTTTTGACATTTCACCATTTACTGTTTTTCTACTAATCGTTCTTTGAAAGATACTAGTGCTATTATTACTCACCCCTTTTCAGGTGTTATAAATTCAACTCATCTTTGCACTTTTGAAGGCATCCATATTTGAGAAAATAAACATACATAAAATGGAAGCTACTTCAAAAAGACGAGTTGTAAATATCTGTGTCTTTTGTGGTACTAGTGTTGGTACTAAGCCCTAATATGTAGCAGCAGCACAAGAAATGGGACGAGTCATAGCTGAGAAGAATATGCACCTAGTATATAGCAGAGGCAGCCTTGGACTAATGGGGATCGTTTCAAAGGCCGTACAGGATGGAGGCAGTATAGTTCTGGAAATCATCCCAAAACCCTTGGCAGAGGCAGATCTTATAGGATCATCAAACAGAGAAGAACTAATTGTGTCAGGTATGTCTGAACGACTGGTAGAAATGATTAACCGTGCTGATGCTTTTATTGCTTTGCTAGGTGGCTTGGGCACAATGAGGAAATTTTTACAGTACTATCTTGGGTGAACCTGAACATTCACCAGAAACCTCTTGGGCTGTACAATGTTGATGGATTTTATGATTTTCTTTGTGTGTTTCTTGATGATGCCCAGAGAAATGGGTTCGGGTCAAAACCTGTAACTCATCTTAACTGCCAGAACTGCCACAGATTTAATTGATCAAATCTTAGCATTTGAACCACAAATTGACCCCATTCTTTCAAAGATAAATTGGTCCGAGAATGATCATGGTAAGAGGCGTCGGATAAATCTGGATCTTAACCTTTAACTCTTCATTTAGATGTAGAATTTCAGCTAACCATGTACTGTTTTCTAAACTCTTATTCTACTGTTTAAGGCATTGGGGACAATGTCTCATTTATGTTTGGGGAGGGGAATAGTTAATAGTATCTTGTTTTTATTGTTGTTATTTTTATTCCAAAATTTTTCGAAAAATACGAAAAAAAATTGAAATTTTTACAAAAATTAAAAAATTTATATTTTGTGTTTTTGTGTTTTTAATTTGATTAATCGGGTGAAATTGGTGAGAGATAGTTGTGTAAGGAGTTTCCACTCCTGAGACGTATCTCAAACCTATTTCGAAACAAGTTAATTTTTGTTTATTTCATTTTGAATTATTTAATTTGTGAATTCTCCATTAAACTGACTAAAATGGATCTCCATATGCTCAGTTGACAGGTATTATCAACATGCATGGTAACATACGGACATGAGCTGTAATTGAAAAGTTTGTAATATTCAGTGCTCTAGTTTAATTGGAGGAAGCATCTCAAAAAGCGATGGGATAAAAAAAATCTAAGATTCGGGTTATTAAGTCTGTAGGGGTGTTTTAACACCTAGTGCCATAAAGCCCACTGGTTTGGGAGTCACTGACCCAACACTGGATGTTGTAAAAAATATATATCAGAAGTCTGAGTAATTAAGTCCGTAGGGGTGTCTTAACACCTAATGCCCCAAAGCCAACTGGTTTGGGAGTCACTGACCCAAAGCTCGCTACATAGATAGATGATACTGTAAATAAATAAATAAATAAAATGAAAAAGAAAAAAATCACAAAAATCAAAAAAATTATTCCATTGCTGTAAAAAGCTGTGAATTCTGATAAAACTTTAGGACAAAAATATTACTCTCTTCTCAACTGCACTTGTGATTGTTGTGGGCAAAAATGAGTTGATTAATATTTTGTTAGCTGTGTATATTAAGAAGGGTAAAAATAATCGAAGAATTTACTTATTCGGTAATTTAGAAAGAAACGAAACTAGTAACTTGGAGTAAAATTTTCACTTGCTTAGTCACTAACTTCTTTATTCTATTTTCTCTTGTCTTTTTGCTTTTGTGTGCATTAGTTTTACTATCTTTTTACTTTTGTAAAACGTTTGTGGGTATCGTTGATGTAAGCCCTCACGAGACTACAACTCGTCCACTAGGGACACCTAGGGGTTTAAAGGCTTGTTGCATACGCTAAATGCAACCGTGATCCCTACGAAAGTGGCTTAGATTAATTTTATTTTTATGTTATTTTATTTTGTGTTTTGCTCGAGGACTAGCAAAATGTTAGGTTTGGCGGTGTGATGAGTGGTAAATATTATTATTTCCCACTCAGTTTACCTAATAATTTGTATAGTTCTTGAGTTTTGTGAATATTTTGATGTATTTTGTAGATAAATAAAGTTTCAGGACAGTCTGGAGGTAATTTGGGGCCAAAACAGTAAAAAAGAACAACAAATGGCAAAATCATCATTTGGCGTGTCGCGCCGCGCTCCACGCGTCGCGATGCCTAACGTGCACCGGCTGGTGCTAACTTGCGCCGCTTCATACTAAAATGCGTCGTGCCACGTGTCAACATCAGATGAGATCTGCTAACGTGCACCATGCCACGTGTCATCATCATATGGTACCGAAAATCGCCATCGCCATGTGTTGTCCACGTAGGCGTCCACATCAGCCACATGCCAAGTCAGTATGCCACATGTCAGCAGCCAATCATCACGTGACACGTGTCACAATCCTATGGTGCCGACAATCCACATCGAGATGTGCTACAGTCATTCAGCTCCCAGCCGCTTTGCCACGTGTCAGAAGCACCGAAATATGTGTCGTATTTGGCGCCGGAAAATACGGCGCGTCGCTACGCGCAGGGCCTATCAATGCCTATAAATTCAGCTCGAAATTTCAGTTTCAGATGTACCTTCCTCTCTGTAATTCTCTGAGTAAATAAGGAGTTTGTATCTAGTTTTCTATTAATTTCAGTTTTGTAATTAATTTTAGTTACTTTCTGTAATAATAATTTACTTTCATTACTTTTTCAGTTTTTACTATTCAGCAATGAGGAAGTAATTTCCCACTACTAGGGTGAACGGTAAAACTTTTATTACTGCTATTTAGATTAATCTCCCTTAATTATAATATATTCACTATTTAAAATTTGACTTAACAAGGATACCGCTATATTGGTCGGTTGGTAATCAATTATAAACTGATTTTAACCTGACTAAACATGGATACCGCCTGGTTGGTCGGTTAGTAATTACCACCTTTATGGCTGGTTTATGGACAAATAATGATACCGCTTTTATGGTCGGTCGGATTTAATTTGACTTAATCAGGTTACCGCCTATATGGCTGGTTGATAATATCACACAAGTTAATATATTATATTAAGAGAGATATCTAAAATAGTAGTAATAAAAGTAGATCCTCTAGCCCTAGCATTTTCTTTTATTGTAATTTTCTTTATTTACTTTCCAGCATTTTACTTTTCAGCATTTTACTTTATGTCTTTTATTTTTAAGTTTTTACTAGCCCTAGTTATGTGTCGTAACTAAGTTAGTTATCTGGGGTTGTGATGAATTCCAATATCATCGGTTTATAAGGGGTTATTTTATAGTTTGGGTAATTTAAAGGTTTACTTATTAAGTCTTAAGCTTAATGCGTCTTGTTAACTGGCCATTAATAAGATTGATCTGGTAAATCTAAAATAAACTTGACAAATGAATTTTAGGTTTCAGCCTTAGACTTAATAGCCCAAGATCTTTCTTGATGATAGATAACCCTTTAATAGATTTCCTTACAGGATAAACATATTGTAGGCACTGCATTTTTGCATATAAGTCCCGATGATGAGTCTCGTACGGAGGCACTACTCTTTAGGTTGCGGAAGTCGCGGGAAACGAATATCGGAAGGGGAAATTCAGAATAAGTATGTCATTAGATTCAATTCATATTTTCACTACTTTCGTTCGTGCTGCGTTCGTGAACACGTTCGAACGTCAAGCAGATTGCGGGCGTTCGTGTAGCGTTCGAATCGCCGTTCGAACGGTGTCGGTACTTCTGGTTTTATTGCTAGCCTCAGGCCCAAGCCCATTTAGCCCACCAAAACCCACCCAAAGATAATTAAAATATTTAAAACACATGTCACAAATATAAATAATATCACATACCAAATTTAAATAAATCAAATAAACCTATTCCTAATTTAAACAAATCATGTCCCCAATTAAATATATTTTTTCCTTGTGTGACACTAATTAATGGTATCCCTTTTATTACACAAATCTCATTCCTTTTCAAGCAAGGATTCACCCTACCCTTTGCCTATAAAAGAAACCTAAATCCAACCCTCACCTCTCATGGCTCATTCATCTAAACACACAAAAGCCTAGCTGACTCTCACGTGAACACATTCTCTCTCTCACCTGCAACCTCTCGGCAATAACACAAAACACAAACCCTAAAAGCCTTCCATTCTCATCATCGAAACAGTCCCCAAACTGCACCATAACACCACCGAAAACCACCCTTAAAACTGCACTATAACCACCGAAAAACACACTCAAACAGCAGCCCAAAAAGACGCCAAAAAAGTCCCTTAATACAGTGAAAACAGTGACCAGAAAATACAGCAAAAACAGCAACAAAACAGAGGAAACGATGACCTAAAACCGTGAGGCAACGAACGAGAGCAGTGGACCAGTGAACCAGAGGAGTTGCGGAGCATCAACCCTTCCGACAGTCGTGTAACGCGCTTTCGAGATACGACCTAAGAGGTTAGACCTGAGGGCACCTTCTTTATTATTATCTCTCATTTTTTTCTTTTATTTTTCATTTATTTTAATACTTTATTACATGTGAGTATTATGGATTGATGCATGATGTGAATTCCGGATGAACGTAATATGTGGTCTCTCTTGTGGTATATCGGATGGAAACCTGGACGTAAATTCCATAGCTGAATCTGAATGGACGGTAGTGCGGTCTGTACTCTGGATACAACGCCACGTGCCGCTTGAGAGACACATATTTCGTTTCATCCAACTTTGTATTTAAGCATGATTTAGTCGTTTTCGCTTTATTTTATCTTGTTTATTTATTATTCGCCATTTACTTTATGTATGTTATTTGTTTGTGTATTGATGATGCGGTGCACATGGGCTAACTAGGGTGGATTAAAGGTCCTCTATTTGAGGGAAAATGCCTAAAAGGCTACCTTTACCATGATGTTTTGCCGCGCCGGACGAAGTATGTTAGATTGAATGTGAGATATGTTTAATCGGACATACGGAGTTCCACATCATTGTCTTATTCATTTGTATGCATAGTAATATAATGCGCATGGGCTAACTATGGTGGATTAAAGGTCCACTATTCGAGGGAAAATGCCTAAAATGATACCTTTACCACGATGTTTTGCTGCGCCGGACGAAGTATGTTTGATTGAATGTGAGATATGTTTAATCGGATATACAGAGTTCCACATCATTGTCTTATTCATTTGTATGCATAGTAATACAATGCGCATGGGCTAACTAAAGTGGATTAAAGGTCCTCTATTCGAGGGAAAATGCCTAAAAGGCTACCTTTACCACGATGTTTTGCCGCGCCTTTTGTTATGTTATTGACCTTTTGCATAACATTGCTCTATTTACGCATGTATTGCATTCTAGTGCGCATGGGATAACTAGGGTGGATTAAAGGTCCTCTATTCGAGGGAAAATGCCTAAAGGCTACCTTTACCACGATGTTTTGCCGCGCCGGAAGAGGTATACTCGATTGAATGGGAATAAGTTCAATCGGGCACACATGGGTCCTATATTGTGCATCTATGTATGTGTTTGCGTCGTCTATCATGCATTAGGTCATGTCCCATTCAAACGCGTTCTCGAACGCTATACGAACGCGAACCTTCGATTTCCTGTTCGAACGCATGTACGAACGCTACTCGAACGCAGATGCATTTTATTTCATCGGGTCTTGTCCCGTTCGAACGCGTTCTCAGACGCTATACGAATGTGAACCTTCCGTTTACCATTCGAACGCGCTTACGAACGCTACTCGAATGCACATGTGTTTTGTTTCATCAGGTCTTGTCCCGTTCGAACGCGTTCTCAAACGCTATACGAACGCAAACCTTCTGTTTACCGTTCGAACGTATTTACAAACGCTACTCGAACGTTCATGTATTTTGTTTTATCATGCATCAGGTCTTGTCTCGTTCGAACACGTTCTCGAACGCTATACGAACGCAAACCTTCTGTTTACCGTTCGAACGCGTTTTCAAACGCTACACGAACGTACATACACTGAACTGAGTCATTTTCATCATATTTCATGCATGATTGCTTCTTGGGTGATTTCTCTTGCATTATGTAATTAACCATGCCATTCCATTATTGACACTTTTGCTGTTATCATCCATTTGTATTCCCGCATTCATCTATTTGATGTGTTCGCAAGATTGTGTTCAAGAATGATTAGGTCGTTAGGATGTTACTTGTTTCTCAAGCATGATTTAGCCATTAGTATGTTATTCCTCTATGCATGATCTTGTTATCTCCTTTCGCAATAGGTGTTTCTTTATGTTTATGTTATGTTTATGTTTAGGTTGTTATTTATTTTCCGTGTTTGATGATTCAACATGTTCATGAGATTATTGTGTGATATCGTATGTTTGCCGTTATGATGATTCATTTTATACATGCGAACTTAGGAGTAGATTATCATTGGAAATATATGTTGCTTAGGCTTGGTTAGATTATTGCACAAATCATATCATTACAAGTGGCATAAGTAAGGGACCATTCCGAACCCAACGGTTTGAGGTCTTCCCTTGCGAGGGGTGAGTGCGGCCTTAAATCATTTTCTCGGTTCACACCGAGTGGCGACTCCATGTTATTTCTCTGGTTTAGTCTCTCGCGGGCTATCCCGTACTCCCGACCGGGCCGCGAGCCCGGAACAGCGTCGTCCAACTTCTGTGTCCTACAGTATGGAGACTCCACTGGGGATAGAGAATTGGCCCTGAAATAATGCCTTGTAATGATTGTGATTTTTGCTTTAATTAACCGTGTTTACCGTGGGTTGAAAGGGGTTTAATCAAAGGCACTTTTAAGGCTAGGTAATGGTTTGGTGTCTTCCCCCATTCACTACATTTATATAAGGAAAAGCTGTGAAGGCACCTAGATAATCATGTACTTGTAGCCTACCGTGATGGACTAATTTGGAGGACTCGTTGTTTATTCATGTCACCAAGCGATAAGAGCCTAAGAGGCTTGGGTTTTTAAGAGAGTTCGCTCCGCCCTCCCTCTGGGGAATCTACAACGGAAAATCCATTTGACAGTCAGTCACACACCATAACTCATTGGCACGTACCGTAAGGTATTAAAAGGGTGCGCTCACTTGGTTGCTCGAACCCTTGAGTGGGGAGACCTAGTTGTGGGCAATCCTTCGCCAGCGAGAGTCTTTGTTCACACTTCCGCAAACCCACAAGTAGACCGGAGTTGTATGACCTATAGTAACTATTTCATTGTGCTTGTAGACCATCCTTATTTGGATGCAGTTGGGCTTCTTATCAGAAATGCGAACTTGTTGGGCCATTTAAACTGGGACGAGTCCGTATCCTATGACAATTGGGCCAAAAGCTTCTGAAATGTCGATGGGCCGCTCTGTAGAAATTATTGCTTTATGCTTGAATTATCTCTTTATGCTTGTATTTGGGGACCATCCTCATTTGGATGCAGTTGGACTTCTTGTCAGAAATGCGAACTTGTTGTGCCATTTAAATTGGGACGAGTTTGTATCCTATGACAATTGGGCCAAAAGTTTCTAAAATGCCGATGGGCCATCCTGTGTTTGGGCCTCTTATCATTTGGTGAGAAATACTCCATGTTATTTCTCCGGTTTAGTTCCCATGTGGGCTACTCCATACTCCCGACCAGGCCGCGAGCCCGGAACAGCGTCGTCCAACATATGTGTCCTACACATATACCTGTCGGGCGGGGGTAACCACAATTGGAACTTAATCTTAATGAATCTAGGTAATTTGGTTGACATAGACATATGGTTCAATTGGGTTATACTGGTTATTTGCATTTGACCATCGACAAAGGCTTTTGCATAATTTCGTGTTCCGAAATAATAAACCGATATATTACACAAACATAAAATAACCACTTCATCTTTAATTAGATATTGGAAGAAATCACAACCCTGGATAGTTTCTTAATATTGAATTTCACTTAATTTACTTTTGCGCAATTTTATTTACTTTTTTTGTAAGTTTAAAATCGTCACCCAGTCAATAAATCAATCTGTTAGATACTGTGGACGCTGGAATTCGGCCGAGGTCCACAATCATAATTTTGTAGGTTGGGGGCATTAACGATCCTGCAAGACAAAGGTAGAGTAAGCAGGAGCAGACTACCCACCGGTGTGGTGGGTGTCGGGGGCACTCCGACGCCCAAGTCAGTAGCATGAAATGAGCAGTAATTATGTAAATGTGAAAGTAAGGTTTGATGTTACCTTCAACTCTTTGGGTGGCCATGAGGATGGTGGTAAGTGTATAATGAAGGGATGGAGAGCTCTGAGAGAGCTAGTATCAGAGAGCAGAGACTTGTAAGAAAGAAGTCCCCCCCCCTTTGGGTTGAGTTACGTATCCTTTTATAGATTTGAATGAACCATCATTGTATGTGCCAGTGGAGTTGTACCTACGATTATTGGGATCTACAAAGTGTTGACACATCTGGCAATTGGGGCCTTTCACATGCTTAAGTCGTCACTTTACAGTTGGAATAGGAATCAAATTTATGGGAACGGTCCCCACAACGTGCTAAAATGTTTAAAACTTTCGGTGGTGAGCATCTTTGCATGTGGAGGGTGCATGTGCTTTGTCTACTGAAAAATGATATAATATATGTGATTAAATAGAGTTTATCTGGTTATCTGTTAGATCGGGCTTGATAGGGGATCGGACCCTTGGCCCAATCTTGGCCTCTAAATACTATTTGGGAGAAATCGGGCCGGGCCTAAAGTGATAAGATAATTGTACCCTTAAACCAAATTTGGCCCATACAGATACTAGTAATCATTTGACCTCACAAAATTAATAGCAAGTTATTAAGTCCACGTGGGATCGATACTTTTATACTACTTGAACGATACGTGCGCTTGCGTTATACATGTGTGATTTCGCACCGGTCAATGACAGTTCGGGTTGACCCATCATGAGTGACCCGAATCATATAATCTAACATCACTCATTCACACATAATGGGTTCAACAATCTCATTAATATTGTAAGAACGATTCATACTTGACAATTATGTCGTGTGACCAACATACTTTGAGAGCTCAATCGTTATACATCTGTTAGGAATATATAACTTTTCGAAAAATAAAAATATGGGTTAGGTCTAATATGTAGTATCCTCGATCATTTATTACATTACATCTCTCGTGATCTCTTTATATTGTAATTTTTTTTATTCACAATTATGTTTTTTATCTTCACTTAGAAAAATATAATTGGTCGATGATGAGTGGTAAATGTATTACTATTTCTCACTCATTTGACCTAATATTTTGTATAGATTCTTGAGTTTTGTGAATATTTTGATATGTTTTGTGGTATTTTGTAGATAAATAAAGTTTCAGGACTTTCTGGAGGTGATTTGGGGCCAAAACAGTGAAAAACGGACAAAAAGGCAATTTCGTAATTTTGCGCGTCGCGACGCCTAACGTGCGCCATGAGCTGCTAATGTGCACCTGGGGACACGTGTCAGAATTGGAAAAGTTTGACTTGCTAATGTGCGCCTGCCACGTGTCAACATCACAGCCAATCCGCTAACGTGCGCCGTGCCACGTGTCATCATCCTATGGTGCCGACAATCGCCATCGCCATGTGTTGACACTTGTCATCCCGCATATCCGACACGTCATCATCCATATCAGCAGCTGACCGAGTCAACTCGCCACGTCACTGCCACATCATCATTAGCCAATCACAGCGTGTCATGTGTCGCAATCCTACGGTCCCGACAATCACTTTCGCCACGTATTGCCATGTCATTACCACATCAGCGCCACGTCAGCACAATTATTGAGTCAATTATCCACATCACCACGTCATCGGATAAGAATCTGAAGTAGCCAACCAGAGTGCGACACGTGGCGCGTCGCGATGCGCACACCCTACCGAGGCCTATAAATTCAGCTCAATTTTCTGATTTCAGATGTACCTTCCTCTCTGAATTCTCTGATGTAAATAAGGAGTTTTATATCTAGTTTCTTTAAATTTCAGTTTTGTAATAACTTTAATTACGTTCTGTAATAATAATTTACTTTCTTTACTTTTTCAGTCTTTACTATTCGGCTATGAGGAGGTAACTTCCCACTGCTAGGGTGGAAGGTAAAACTTTTATTACTGCTATTTAGATTAATCTCCCAAATTATAATATATTCACTATTTAAAATTTGACTTAATGATGATACCGTTATATTGGCCGGTTGGTAATCAATTATAAACTGGTTTTAATCTGACTAAGCATGGATACCGCCTAGTTGGTCGGTTGGTAATATACCGCCTTTATGGCAGGTCAGACTTAATTTGACTTAATCAGATTACCGCCTATATGGCTGGTTGGTAATATCACACAAGTTAATATATTATATTAAGGGAGATATCTAAAATAGTAGTGATAAAAGTATATCCTATAGCCCTATCATTTTCTTTTTTGTAATTTTCTTCATTTACTTTTCAGCATTTTACTTTATGTCTTTTATTTTTAAGTTTTTACTCGCCCTAGTTATGTGTCATAACTAAGTTAGTTATCTAGGGTTGTGATGAATTCTAATATCACCGGTTTATAAGGGGTTATTTTATAGTTTGGGTAATTTAAAGGTTTACTTATTAAGTCTTAAGTTTAATGCGTCTTGTTAACTGGCCATTAATAAGTTTGATCTGGTAAATCTAAAATAAACTTGACAAATGAATTTTAGGTTTCAGCCTTAGACTTAGTAGCCCACGATCTTCCTTGAGGATAGATAACAATTTAATAGATTTCCTTACAGGATAGATATATACCTGTCGGGCGGGGGTAGCCATAATTGGAACTTAAACTTAATGAATCCAGGTAATTTGGTTGACATAGACATATGGTTCAATTGGGTTATACTGGGTATTTGCGTCTGACCATCGACAGAGGCTTTCGCATAATTTCGTGTTCCAGATTAGTAAATCGATTTATTACACAAAATGAAATAACCATTTCATTTTTTAAAAAAGATATTAGAAAGATTCACAACCCTAGATAGTTTCTTAATATTGAATTTTCTTAAACCTACTTTCGAGCAATTTTATTTACTTGTTTTTAAATTTAGAATCATCACCATTTCAAATCAATCAACCTATTAGATACTAGTAATCATTTGACCTCATAAAATTAATAGATTAGGTATTAAGTCCTCGTGGGATCGATACTTTTTATACTACTTGAACGATACGTGCGCTTACGTTATACGCGTGTGATTACGTTGGTCAAGTTTTTGGC
This sequence comes from Zanthoxylum bungeanum, assembly GCA_019454045.1. NCBI lineage: Eukaryota > Viridiplantae > Streptophyta > Magnoliopsida > Sapindales > Rutaceae > Zanthoxylum > Zanthoxylum bungeanum. The sequence goes on along the minus strand of SKCR01037022.1, from coordinate 4,251 downwards.
GCCGTTGCCGGGGATTTATTTATCTTTCACTATTAGTTTTGAGGTTAGATACATTTACTTGTATCTAATTTATTTTTACTTATTGTTTTTGTTTTCTTGTGTTTCAAGTTCTCAGAAACTACATGAGACGAACCAGAAGCTTTGAACTCCGACCGTTTGACTCGGAAATTGAAAGAACCATCAGATAGTTGAGAAGGGAAAGGCGTGAAGGCCAAGAAGCTTTAGTCAACATGGAACCTGAACCTTTGGAAGTTGCACCACCAATACCCATTCGAGACAGAACCATTCCAGTGGTCGACGGCTTCATTTCATGTATTGTACTTCCTCATTTACCAGTAAATGCGTGTGACATCAAAACATGCATTCAGATGATTCAGCAGTCAGTGCAGTTTGGGGGAAAGCAACTGAAGATCCTAATACCCATATCAGCAACTTTTTGGAAGTTTGCGGCACTTTCAATTACAATCGAGAAGCTGAAGAAGCAATGAGACTGCGGGTTTTTCCATACTCCTTGAAAGACAGAACTAAAGCTTGGCTACATTCACTACCAGCAGGTTCCATCATAACTTGGAACACTTTAGCCACCAAATTTCTTGCAAAGTACTTTCCACTAGCCAGAACTGGAAAGCTGAGGAATGACATCACATCATTTGTACAAAAGACTCAGAAACTCTCTACGAAGCTTGGGAAGGTACAAAGATTTGCTCCGGAAATGTCCTCACCATGAGATTCCAAAATGGCTTCAAGTCCAAACTTTCTATAATGGACTTTCTGGACTGATGAGAACCACAATTGGTGCTGCTGCTGGAGGAGCTTTGATGGCAAAAGGAGAAGATCAAGCCTGGGACCTAATCGAAGAAATGGCTAACAACAATTCCTTGTGGCCAACAGAAAGGAGCATGATCCAAAGAATTGCAGAAATTTATGAAGTGGGAGCCAATACAGCAGTCAACGCCAAACTAGATCAGATATACCAATTTATGGAGACTCTCAGCATTGGATCCATAAGTTCACAATATGGATGAGCACCAATACCAAATCAACTTGAAGAGACGATGAATTATGTCAACAATTTCAACAGACAGGGGAACAATCCATATTCCAACACCTACAACCAATGGTGGAGGAATCATCCCAATTTTTCATGGAGCAACAATTCAGGGCAAAATAACAATCCACCACCTGGATTCCAACAGCAGAACTATCCACCACTTGGATTCCAGCAACAGAACAAAGGCCAGGATCAGGCAAATGAACCAGGAATAGCAGATGTGTTGGCTCAGTTAAAAAAGTACGATGCTTTGTTTCAGAGCCAATCACCTTCTATCAAAGCACTGGAGAATCAAATTGGACAATTGGCCAATGCTCAGAGTTACAGACCGCCAGGTAATCTTCCCAGCAACACAGAACCAAATCCAAGGAAGAGAGGGAATGAGCAATGTCAAGCCATCACCTTGAAAAGCGGTACTGAAATAAAAAAAGATGTTGGAATCAAGACAACAATTGAAGAAGTTCCAAAAGATGCAGTTCCACAGATGAAGGAAAAAGAAGCAAAGGAAAAAGAAAAAGATTAGATTATTCCACCTCCACATTTTCCTCAGCGTCTTCAGAAAAACAAACTAGACAAGCAGTTTGCTCGATTTCTAGAGGTGTTCAAAAAGCTGTACATCAACATCCCATTTGCAGAAGCATTGGAAGAAATGCCTAGCTATGTAAAATTCATGAAAGACATTCTTTCAAGAAAACAGAGATTGGGAGATTACGAGACAGTAGCATTGACGGAAGAGTGCAGCGCCATCATTCAAAGGAAACTTCCCCCGAAGTTGAAAGATCTCGGCAGTTTCACTGTCCCATGCACCATTGGAGAACACTATATCGGTAAAGCTTTATATGACTTAGGTTCAAGTGTTAATTTGATGTCTTTTTCTATTTACAGGAAACTGCAAATTGGAGAAGCAATGCCTACCTCATTCTTACTACAACTTACTGATCGAACGCTCGCATTTCCAAGAGGTGTTGTTGAAGATGTGCTGGTCAAAGTCGAAAAACTCATTCTTCCAGCAGATTTCATTATCCTTGACATGGAAGAAGACAAAGATGTACCTATCATCCTTGGAAGACCATTCTTGGCGACATGACGAACTGTGATTGATGTACAAAAATGAGAACTAACCATGAAAGTTCAAGACCAAGAAGTTACCTTCAATATTTTCAAAGCCATGAAATTCCCGAGCGATGAAAAGGAAGAATAATGTTTCAGAATTGATGTTGTTGATAATATCGTTCAAGATACTGATACAACTCCCACAGATAAACTTGAAGCTTGCATCACCAACATGACTGACAGCGAGCTAGATGTTGAAATCCTGGAATGTATCAACTACCTTGACAAACCATTTCGATTCAAATCGACACAACAAGTGGAAAGCCTAGAACTGCCAAATAAAGATCGAATCAAGCCTTCGATTGAAGAACCAGCACAGTTGGAGCTGAAGTTACTTCTGAGCCATCTCAGGTATGCATTTCTTGGAAACTCTTCTGAATTACCTGTTATTATTTCTTCTTCACTAACATTGGAGCAGGAAGAAAAGTTGTTAAGAGTATTACGAAAGCACAAAAGAGCCATTGGCTGGACTATAGCAGATTTTGAGGCATTAGTCCATCATTTTGTATGCATAAGATTCTGATGAATGATGAGTACAAACCCACAGTGGAGCATCAACGGAGACTCAATCCAATCATGAAGGAAGTCGTAAGAAAGAATAATCAAATGGTTGGATGCTGGCATCATTTACCCTATCTCAGACAGTACTTGGGTGAGTCCTATACAGTGTGTGCCGGAGAAGGAGGAATTATTGTGGTCACCAATGAAAAGAATGAGCTAATTCCAACAAGAACAGTGAATGGATAAAGAGTATGCATGGACTATGGAAAACTGAACAAAGCCACGAGAAATTGCCATTTTTCACTGCCATTCATTGATCAAATGTTGGACAGACTGGCGGGACATGAGTACTATTGCTTTCTGGACATATATTTAGGGTACAATCAGATTACTATCGCCCCAGAAGATCAAGAGAAAACCACATTTACATGTCCCTATGGTACTTTTGCTTTCCGCAGGATGCCATTTGGATTATGTAATGCTCCTGGTCACCAACGTTGCATGATGGCCATCTTCTCAGACATGCTATAACAGAGTATGGAGGTTTTAATGGATGACTTCTCTGTGTTTGAAGATTCTTTTGACCACTGCTTGCAAAATTTGGAACAGGTGTTACAAAGATGCGAATGTACCAACCTGGTACTCAACTGGGAGAAATGCCACTTCATGGTGTAGGAAGGTATTGTTCTTGGACTCCGGATCTCAAAAAAGGGACTCGAGGTAGACAAAGCAAAGATTGAAACAATTGAAAAACTACCTCCGCCGACATCAGTAAAAGGGATTCGGACCTTTCTCAGACATGCAGGTTTTTACAGGAGATTTATCAAAGACTTTTCCAAGATTGCTAAACATCTGTGCAATCTTCTAGAAAAGGATGTGCCTTTCAACTTCACCAAAGAATGCCAGAAAGCTTTTGAGATCTTAAAACAGAAGCTGGCTTCTGCTCCCATCATAGTAGCACCAGACTGGACCCTTCCATTTGAGGTGATGTGGGATGCTAGTGATTTTGTTGTAGGAGCAGTTTTGGGACAACACAAAGTAAAGATTTTCCACACCATTTACTACTCCATCAGAACTTTGAATGAAGCTCAACTCAACTACACAACCACTGAAAAGGAGTTGCTCACAGTTATGTACGCTTTTGACAAATTCTGCTCCTATCTGCTGGGTCCCAAAGTGATGGTCTACACAGATCATTCAGCAATCAAATACTTGATCACGAAGAAAGATACCAAACCCAGATTGATCCGTTGGATACTTCTTTTGCAAGAATTTGACGTGGAGATCAGAGACATGAAATGGACAGAGAATCAAATGGCAAATCATCTATCGAGGCTTGAGAATGGAGAAACAGCTAGCAAAGAACTGACAATCAAAGAAACTTTTCCAGATGAACAGCTGTTTGCCATGAAATAGCAGGATGTCCCTTGCTATGCTGACTATGTCAACTTCATTGTCTCAGGAAAATGGCCGTTAGAATGGACAAATTAGCAAAGGAATAAATTCTTCAAAGAAGTCAAGCACTATATTTGGGATGAGCCGTACCTGTTCAAATGTTGTGCTGATCAACTACTGAGATGATGTGT
>SKCR01037021.1:0-136777 GCA_019454045.1 Zanthoxylum bungeanum | reverse complement strand
TTGTCTCCTTGGCCGAAATAATATGTATTTTAATGTCTTGGGATTTTTGATTTTGACAATTGGAAGTGTTGGAAATCATTCGGGATGATGATTTAACGTCGATTGGGGAATCAATTGGATTGAATTCGATTTGGACGAAAAATCCCCAAATTGCCAGTATGTCATGAAACTTTAAATTGTGTAAAATTGATTTGAGCATGCAATTATGAAATTGGATGATTAAGTATGCTTAATATATGTTTAATTGAGATTGTTTGGATCAATTTGATTAAATATTGTTTGGAACAAATTTCCCCAATTTTGAAGTATGTCATGAAACTTGAAATTGGGTAAAATGAAATTGAGCATGCAATTATGAAATTGGATGATTACTACGCTTAATACATGTTTAATTGAAGATTGGTTGGATCAATTTGATTAAATATTGTTTGGAACAAATTTCCTCAATTTTGATATCTTGGCCGAATAGAAGTGTGCCCTAATTCTTGGTAATTTTGTTTCGTTGATCATTGGATGACTTGAAACGATTGAGGGTATGTTGATTTAATGTCGAATTGGTTTTAATTGGATTGAAACAAATCGGACATGTAATTAACCTTATTGCCAAGAATAAAGTAAAGCATGTAATGAGTTTGATTTTAATCTTAACGTGTTGGACATGTGATGATAAATTGAGCATGATTAATTAGCCTAATTTGTGTTTTGGAATAATAGTTTAGGTGATTAATCATGATATACACTTTAGGTAATTAAATTGCGAGATTGGATTTGTGTAATTTAATTAATAGGGCTAATTTTGAAAGGAGTTTGAATCGTTGTAAATTGGGCTTTTGGGCTTTGTTGTACAAAGTTGGGTTTAGGCAAAATTGGTTGGATCCAATTAGGCCCAAAACCGCATCCATAAAGTCCAATTATGACTTATAGACCTTTAAAGTTTAATTGGGCCTAATGGGCCAAGATTGATTTCTAGGCTTATGGGGTAACTCCCGGTTGGATTTTGGTTATTCGGTTTGACACGAATTGACCAAAAGTCCACGCCTTAAGAATTAATTAAAAGCCCATTAGACTTTTAATTAATTAATATTGGATATTCATCGGGCTTTGAGACCCGAAACGATTAAATTTGGAATTTAAGTCGTAAGGTTCGTAATAAAGTGTAAGATTTAATTTGGAATTAAATATTTGGATTAGTATTAAATACATATTAAATTAGATTTAATTATGTAGTTTAATTTAATTTGAGAATTCGTACTTTAAGTACTTATTCGCAAAAACGAGTTTGACTCGAACAAAATCAAATCGTTGTTTGAACATTGGATGATCACTAATTATCAGATTAATTAATTGGATTAGATTGATTGACAACATGCTTGAGTGAATACATGGTTGCGCTGCATGAATAATGTATATCAGATGGATATTAGTCGGGTGGAAATTTTGGAAATTGTAATAAATTTGATTTATAAAATTGGACCTGCGTGTCCAGCCTTATCACCTATATACTCTTTGTATTCTCTTCTCACTATTCCCCTCAATGTAAATGAGGTTTCTTTAGAAGTGTAGTGTAACGGGTAGAAGTAAATACAAGTGCTAGCTTTGGAGAGAGAAAATGAGAGATTTGATCTAGGATCAATGTAAAGTATCCATCCGCATATCATTATTATTTTATTTTATATACGCTTTATTATGTGTTTTAGAATGCATGTTTAAGGGTGTATGATGATGAGACCTTAACAAAGATAATAAATTTGTTGCCAATTGCACGCGAAAAACCCTCGTTCAATATCAAGTGTTTTTTTTCCTTCCATTGAGTGATTCTTACTCAAGATCCGAGATTGGCATTGGGTTTGTTGGCCAAAGTCAAGCCCTGTCCGTCGAAGATGTGTTTGAATCACGAAAGTTTTGTTCCATGTCAGTGTCATGTCCAAGTTGGTGGTTTGTTGGCCAAAGTCAAGACACTTCTTGTCCATCGACATTGATTACGAAGCTTTCCATGGTCAATGGGTCGCGCTTGACTGGGATCACTAGGTTTGTTGTGCGAAAGCCAAGGCTTAGTTGATTCAGAGGAAAAGGTTAGGTAATACATTGGATGTATTGGCATATATAAGATATATGTTTAGGATTTGGATATCCGCCTACTGGATCTAGGAATTGGATGGGATCCAATTGATCTTCGAGATCTACCTAGTTAATTATCATACAATTTGTTGGCCAAAGTCAAGATTGTGTGATATTTAACGGGATCCTAGCCCACTAGGAAACACGGTTTCCCGAGTACTCGACAGAGGGTTAGAGGCTCGACGAAAAATAGTGGGAGGCAAGAATTGAATTTGCAATACTCGTTCAATTACTCGCCATACGCGCTCATTCAAATTATTTCGTCGTATTATTAAATGTTAGTTGGACTAATATTTAAATTGTTGTTTTAATAAACAGTTGGACTGTATTATAATTGATTATATATAATTGGATTATATTAATCAATATATTTGAATTAATTAATTTCAGTTTACAGTTGATTTTATAATTGGATTATAGTAATCAATGTAATTGAGGTTAATTAATTTGGATTATATTTGATTATATAGTTGGACTATTATAATCATTATAATAAATAGTACCACTAATCGTTGATTAAATAGTTGGACTATTGTAATCAAGATAAAATTGAAAAGTTGGATATTTAAATATAATCTTGGATTAAAATATTTTAAATGATTTAATTTTCAAATTGGGAATAATTTCAAGATGGTCTTGGAAATTAATAAGTTATTTTATTTGATAAAATAATGAATTATGCCTAAAGCCCGGAGTTAAGCGAATAAGTGGAATATGAAATTTGGAATATTCATATAATGATAACTTTAGCGCTTAATCCATTAAGCTTGTCGAAGTAGACTCCCTAATTTTCTGAATCAGAATTAGGATTAGGTCTTCTAGGAAGATAATAGGATATATCCTAAGAAGGAATAGAAGACGAGCAAGGCTCTTACTTCAAATATGTTTGTCATAATTATGTTCACAACTAGTATTGAAATTGGATTTTAAATACTTAGGGTGATACATAATATGTACTGTTGTTCAGAATCTGTTTTGAACAGGATACTGACTTCAACTGAGATTTATCTGCGAATTGTAAACGGGACGATAGTCGCTGTTTTAACCGTAGATATCTGAATTTAGGAACTGCCTTCGCGTTAGTACTTAAATTTAGGAAACTGTTACAATGTAACTAGTTTGACTAGAAACATTATCTCTATATCGAGTATAACCCGCTGCGGGTGTACCTTTATATTCTAGAACACTAAAGTGTTTTATTATATAAAGATGATATTGGGATAAACACATTAGATGTGAATAACAGAATTTATATTTTGAATATAAATAATATCTCAAATACATAACATGACAAATAAATAGCTCAAACTGATTTGATCATTAAGAAACTAATTGTGGCATTTTTGTCTGGGACACAATCAAACAAGACTCGTATATCCACACTTTCGAAGAGTGGGTACTTGGACTGTTTTGATTTTATTCAAATAAAGTCTACGAATCTAGTTTATTAAGCAAAATGCTTAAAACACCTTTACTCGGTAAAAGTGAAAATGCCACCGATCTGTTAGCCCTAGTTCATAGTGAAGCAAGTGGGCCCATGTCTAGCTAGGCTAGAGGTGGATATGAATATTACGTGACCTATACGGATGTGGCATCGCGTAATGGTTGTGTGTTTCTTTTGAAGAACACAAATCGGAAACTTTATAGTTTCGACACGAAGTAAATAAACAGATCGGCTATAGTATTATGCCGCCACGGTAAGACCGTAATGAAAATACTTAAGCAGTAAGTTTCTCGTATACTTGAAAGAGTATAGTATTCTTTCAATGAGGACTCCTCCCGGAACACGTCATTTTGACGGTGTGTCCGAACAGGATTAACCGAATTTTGTTAGACATAATAAGGTTAATCACGAGTCGCTTTGAGCTACCATTTCCTTCAACGGATAAGCTTTAAACAGTGCAAGAACTTATTTTGAATAAGGTTCCATAATAAATCTGTTTGACAGATATCATATTAGATATGAACGGGAAAGAAACCGGGTTTCTCATTCCTGACTATTTGGTATGCTTGGCATATGTTTGGATGATACCAAACTAAAACCCAAATATGATAAGTGCCAATTGTAGGTCATCCTAGGGATACCATAAGTATTGTACTTAACACCTCACATGAGAACAATTAGATTGTTGCTCACCATGCGGTTTTCCTAAAGGAATACTGATATGCAGTGGTAAATGGGAGGATATAGTATAACTCGATGAAAATCGGAGTAATACTGTTATAGGCACTGAATCTTAATGGAACATATATAGTTCATCAAGGATGAAACTATACCATTAATCTTCGAATACACGAGAACTAAGGAAGTGATACAAGGTATCGACTCCCTTGTTATGGCAAAGTGCCATGTAGTCCGAAATGGATTCCATGTATATCAACAAGTTTGGAGACTAGTTGATGTACCACAAGGCATTGTGCCTATTGGTACTATAAGTCTTCAAGGAAGACGTACATGGATGGCAACATACCAACAATAGATCCATTTGGATAATCTTGCTGTAACGAGCATAAGTTTGAATTATCATAAATCATTTTTGATACAATCATAATGGTGTATGATTTAATTCAAAATGAAAATGATTCTTGTGTAAATAAGAGGGTTGGTGGGAGTGCACTGACAGTGGCTGTCCTATAAAATAATGATAATACGTCATTTCTTGGAAATGATATTCCCATAAAATAAATGTCAGCGAAAACTTGGCTTTCGAAATACTCTCCGTGGAACTGTACATTGAAAAATGTACAAGACCTGGTGTATCATACGCTTTGAGCATATGGATTCACAAACAGGCTAATCCGAGTGATAGTCACTGGATTGATGTTAGGAACATCCTTTAATATCTTAGAGAACTAAGGATGCTGTCTTAGTCTATGGAGAAGGAGAACTTGAAGTGACTGGGATCACTGTAGCAAGTTTCCTATAACCGATAAAGACGACTAAAAGTCACAAACGGTACTATACAGTTTGAATAACGGTGCAGTGAGCTGGAAATCTTCCAAGCAAGATACTGTTACCGAATAAACAATAAATGCGGGTTAATTGCAGCAGCTGAGGCAGCAATAGAAGTCATTTGGCTCGATACATATCTGATTAGATTAGATATAGTTCTGTTAGCTGCTGAGCTAGGCATCAGCACAGGCTAAAGAATTAATGGTCTCATCAACGACCCAGATACATACTTACATATTCATCTGATTCGTTCGGATCATACATCGTGGCGATGTGATGATCAAATAAATCGCATCAAGATGATAATCATGCAAATCCACTGACGAAAGCTTTTCTCAGCAATTTGAGCGTACCGTACATAGTTCAGGTGTGGGACACTTGAGTGACTCGCTACGTGCCAAGTGGGAGATTGTTGGACAAAATGACCCATAGCGTCACTATTTGCCACAGAACATTGTGTTGTTGTAGCAAATTAACTATGTGACAAGGAAATTGCACTCTCATCATTTGTGATTAGATCACCATAGATATATAAATGAAGAGAGGTCCCTATGATTAGTTCCTGGATTGAGAATGATATGAGACAGTATCAATCCCCGAAGGATTAATCATTAAATATCCCTAGCCGGAGTATTATCGAGACTGGACATCGATAATGCGGAATAGGCTAGTATTGCACTTGTGCGCGTTGTGAGGGCACAACGGCATAGTTCTCATATATATAAGTATCGGATACTTATGCAAGTGCGATAGGAGGTCGTGTTTCACCCGATGGTACGGGAAACAGCTTCGCTCTGGATAGACCCCTCGGAATCCCATTGGTATTATGACTATGTGTCTATGGGAGGCCGAAATCAAGGTAGGTGTGTATAGTCTTAACCTGAGACTTACATCGCTAATACTTACGATAATCGATAGACTTTGGTTTTGGTGGTACAGGGCTTTAACCGGTTCTGCGTACACCACTTCTGGGTTTATCAGAGAGTCGTAGTGTATTGGGTGTGATGTCAAGACGGAAGTATCACTTCAGTCATAGTGGAGATGATGTCACGCAGGATACGGTACTAGTGCTCTTGAGTGTTGCGCAACCAATCGGGATATTGTGACCAGGTCATGAATATCCGATTATAGAGACTATGTTACCAGACATCCGATATGTGTTTCGGACGGGGCAGACACTTATCCAGCCCCAGCCCTAGCACGTGACTATCCGATACTGGACCGATACGCACAATACTACGGTATACTACGCTTGATATAGATCCTTATTCCTGTAAGGATGTTTCCGGAGAATTGGATAGACATGGTGTTTTGCTAGAAGCCAACATTGTCTTGTAAATCGGTATAAACGTAGTACGAGGTACTTACGTGTTCGGATAGTCCGACGACCGATTTGACTGCCAACATATCTGGGGATCTCATGGGTCGCTTCCCAAAGATTCACCGATGACGTATGACTAGCACTTATATTAATCTGGGATTAATTAGATGAGAGAGAAAATTAATCTGGGATTAATTGCGGAGATATTTTATCTAGGATAAAATAACGATTAAAGAGAGAGAAACATTAATTTGGAATTAATCGAGGAATTAATATATTTGATATATTAATCGAAATTGGATTTCGACGCGGAATTAAAATTGGATTTTAATTCGGGCGAACGAATTAATTTAGAATTAATTCGTTAGCGACGTGAATAGTGATTTCGCTTGCCGTAATCGTTTAATTACGACGCAACGGAAAATTCGTTAATTTGGAATTAGCGAACCCAAGCCCGAGATTTTTTTTACGAGCGCATTCGTATTTAGAATTCGAGTGCGGCACGTCAAATCAAGCGTCAAATCGCTAGTCGCATCTAGCGTCACATCAAGCGTCAAATCATGTCACTTTGAGTGATGTGACAATTGATTGGATTGATTGTGAATGATGTAAGTGATGTGATGTGATGACTGTGATGATTGAAGGTGATGTGTGTTGTTGACATTTAAAGCCAAATGGCTTTGAAATGAATTTCAAATGAAATTCATATGCATTTGATGCATAAAAGATAAGCAAAACCGTATACACACACAAGACCAACTTTCCCTCCTCTCTCTCCTCTTCTTCTCCTCTCTTCTCTCACGCCATTTCTCTTTTCTTTGAGGCAGTGAACTGTCGAATTTGATGAAGATAAATGGAGGGAAGCAAGTGTGTTTTATGGCAAAACAAGAGTGCTAGCACACTCCGAGTTCAATGCGAAGGTGATAGGGAAGTTAACCCATGAGCCGGGAAGCCATTCGGTGAAGCTTGGAGCTTCAAAACTTGAAGACAAGGGGCGCATGTCATTGTTCACAGCAGCCCACTGCCGCCCAAACAGTGAGCAAAATCCGAATTTTGTTGCCCAAATCGTCTCTCAACCGCTCGATGTAAGTATTCCGCACTTCCGTCGTTGTATTCACTTGTTATTCATGCTTGAGTTTTGATCTTGGGACCTTGAAAAAACTCCAACAGATAGAAAATATATATATATCTGGTGAACTGAACTACCCTACGATGGCAATTTACTAGTTAAGTTCAAGAGTTCTGAAACAATGGGTTATGCTCACAGAGGAATGATAAAAAGTTAATCGAAATTCCTTGATCAAATCAAATGGTGGTTGTTATAAGAATAGAGTTATTTCCATATATATTAATTAATTGAGATTGTCTCGATCTATCATTCAAATACATGACCAACTTGGTTTGGCTTAATATATATGTAGTGACTATATCGATGGACACCAATTTAGTTTGGCTTAATATACCATCTGCGGTAACCGAGAGTGCATCTTCGGGTTTTTAGTGGAAAAACCTAAAGTTAATAATTCAGAATATTTAATTAATAGCTTAACTAATATTTTGTGATTATTGGAGCTCGGAACCGTAGGTCCATTTGGTCATGTGTTAGCTCAATATACTGTAGCATATTTAGTATAATTGGATAGTCCAATTATATTCTCACATATGTATAAATATTATTAATATGATTAATAATATATTTGTCACACTTGAAACTACATATTAAAAGTTAATATATTAGTTTAATAATTATATGATAATTATTGAATGCATAATATTAAATTATATATGATATAATTTGATGAGGCCAAATTTGGAATTCCAAATCTTAGGTTTTGGAAACCCTTGGTGAGTTATGCTAGGTTTCATAATTCTTGAATTTAAATTTGATGGTTACACTTTTTGAAAGGTAATTGCAATTTTAATTTTGTAACATATCATTATTTATGCTAATTGAATTTGATGTTGCAAAATTAAATCAAAAAAAAATCACTATGGTGGAATATTAGCATTGGAGGAATAAGAAAGGTTTTATTTGTTTTGGAAACAAATTGCTGAGTGAGGAATGGAAAGGTTGTGCGTAGCGGAACCCACCCGAGATCAAATCCCAAGCGAATAAATTTTTTTCGGCAGTAGCTAAAAACAGTGATTAAATTTATTTATCAACTTAATTTATCCCAACACTTCAAAATAAATTTTCCATAAGCTCAAAAAAAAAAAAAATTAAACACTATATTCAATTTATCATCTCTTGACAAATTAATTCCAAACATTAAATTAATTATCCAACACTTGAAAAAATTAATCAAGCATTCAAAATTTTTTTTCAACACTTGAAAATTAATCCAAGCATACAAAATTAATAAATCAACTTTATACCAATTTTTTATACACTTGAATGCTTCAAGAACCTCACATACATGCTTCTAATTAATCCAACATCTCCACAATTTTTGTTCTCAACACAAAAATCATCAACAAATAAACAAATAAATTTACAAATTAAATTTACCAATTATTGCTTTCAAGCCTTGCCAATTGTTGAAGCTTTACATCCAAAATTCTCAAATCATTCAAGTTTTGAACTTCCTTCTTTCTCCACCAAATTGAGCTCATCCAAGAACAAATCTTGGTGATCAAATGGTGGTTTGATCACCAAAGAATGGCAACCCAACTTTTCCCCAAAATTAATCTCTTGAACCCTAGGAAAAATAAAGCTTCAAGAACACAAATTAACCCTCAACTCTTAAGGATTAATTCCATGTTCATGATGATTTATTTGGGTAATTTTGGTGAGAATTTTTTGGCTTGATTTTGAGAGCAAAAACAGGAAAAAAAAAAATTCAATTGCTTTTCTTTGTACCTGATTCGGCAGAGAGCTAAGGCAATGAACAACAACCCAAATTTTTTTCTTTGCGTCGGCAGGCTTAAAAAAAGAGAGCAATTCCTTTTTGTTTTTGTTTTATTAAAATAAATATTAAGAAAAACAAACCCAAGCCTTTTAATTTAAACCATGTTAGAAGGGAATCTTTTCCCTACACCACATATTCAAAAAATTTAACTTAACCAAAGTTAAATATTAATCTCACCAACTTTGTAACTTAGTTACATTAATCAAAATTATTCAATTGCTTTAACTTAGTTACCTTAATTAATTAAAACTTTTATTTGTATAAACAAAGTAATTAATTTTGTACATTAATTTAACAATTAAATTAATTTACTAATTAATTACTAATTTATTGTAAATTAAATTTACATCTATTAGACAATAAACTTATATCAACTCTTGATATAAAATTAATTAATTCAATTCATCTCATGAATTGTCGAATCAAACAATTTAATCCTTAAGAAATTAAGGAGTCTATTTGGCAAGCTCAATGGATTAAGCACTAAAGTTATCATCACATGAATCTTCCAAAGATCATGCTCTACTATTTGCTTAACTCTGGGCTTATAACTAATATGTTATTTTATCAAATAAAGTAACTTATTAGTTTTCAGGACTATCCAGAAATTTTATTCCCAATTTGAAAATTAAAGTCATTTAATACATTTTCCCAAGGATTATGTTTTAAACACTAATCTTTCAATTTTATCTTGATTCTAATAGTCCAACTATTTATTCAATGATTTCAGTCCAACTATTTAATCAATGATTTCAGTCCAACTATTTATCAATGATTTCAGGTACTTTTAATGTAATGATTACTATAGTCCAACTATATAATCAACTATAATTTTACCATTTATTAAATTCAATTATATTGATCACTATAATCCAATTATAAAATCAACTATTTATTGAATTAGTTTGAATACAGTCCAATTGTTTATTTAAAACAACATTTGAATATTAGTCCAACTAACATTCAATTTATTTGACGAATGATATTTGATTGAGCGCGTATGGCAAGTATCTAAATGAATATTACAAATTTAATTCTTGCCTCCCACTATTTTTCGGCGAGCCTCTAACCCTCTGTCGAGTACTCGGGAAACCGTGTTTCCTAGTGGGCTAGGATCCCCGTTAAATAACACACAATCTTGACTTTGGCCAACAAATTATATGATACTTAACTAGGTAAATCCCTAAGATCAATTGGATCTCATCCAATTCCTAGATCCAGTATGTGGACATCCAAGTCCGAAACATATATCTTATATATGTCAATATATCCAATATATTCCCTAACTTTTTCCTCCGAATCAACTAAGCCTTGGCCAAAGTCAAGATCACTTCTTGTCCATCGACATTGATTACGAAACTTTCCATGGTCAATGGGTTCCGCTTAACTGGGATCATTAAGTTTGTTGTACTAAAGCCAAGGCTTAGTTGATTCAGAGGAAAAGGTTAGGGAATATATTGGATATATTGACATATATAAGATATATGTTTCGGACTTGGATGTCCACCTACTGGATCTAGGAATTGAATGAGATCCAATTGATCTTAGAGATCTACCTAGTTAAGTATCATACAATTTGTTGGCCAAAGTCAAGATTGTGTGTTATTTAACGGGATCCTAGCCCACTAGGAAACACAGTTTCCCGAGTACTCGACAGAGGGTTAGAGGCTCGCCGAAAAATAGTGGGAGGCAAGAATTAAATTTGTAATTTTCATTTAGATACTTGCCATACGTGCTCAATCAAATATCATTCGTCAAATAAATTGAAAGTTAGTTGGACTAATATTCAAATGTTGTTTTAAATAAATAGTTGGACTGTATTAAAACTAATTCAATACATAGTTGATTTTATAATTGGATTATAGTTATCAATATAATTGAATTTAATAAATGGTAAAATTATAGTTGATAATATATTTGGACTATAGTAATCATTACATTAAAAGTACCTAAAATCGTTGATTAAATAGTTGGACTGAAATCATTGAATAAATAGTTGGACTGAAATCATTGAATAAATAGTTGGACTATTAGAATCAAGATAAAATTGAAAGATTAGTGTTTAAAACATAATCCTTGGGAAAATGTATTAAACGATTTTAATTTTCAAATTGGGAATAAAATTTCAGGATAGTCCTGAAAAACTAATAAGTTACTTTATTTGATAAAATAACATATTAGGCCTAAGCCTAGAGTTAAGCAAATAGTAGAGCATGATCTTTGGAAGATTCATGTGATGATAACTTTAGTGCTTAATCCATTAAGCTTGCCAAATAGACTCATTAATTTCTTAAGGATTAAATTGTTTGATTCGATAATTCATGAGATGAATTGAATTAATTAATTTTATATCAAGAGTTGATATAAGATTATTGTATAATAGATGTACATTTTATTTACATTAAATTAGTAATTAATTAGTAATTAATTTATTGTTAAATTAATGTACAAAATTAATTACTTGATTTACACAAATAAAAGTTTTAATTAATTAAGGTAACTAAGTTAAAGCAATTGAATAGTTTTGATTAATGTAACTAAGTTATTGTAGTTGGTGAGATTAATATTTAACTTTGGTTAAATTAAATTTTTTAAATATGTTGTGTAGGGAAAAGATTCCCTTATAACATGGTTTAAATTAAAAGGCTTGGTTTGTTTTTCTTAATATTTATTTTAATAAAACAAAAACAAAAAGGAATTGCTCTATTTTTTTAAGCCTCCCGACGCAAAGAAAAAAATTTGGGTTGTTGTTCATTGCCTTAGCTCTCTGCCGAACCTGGTACAAAGAAAAGCAATTCAATTTTTTTTTTTTTTTCCCTGTTTTTGCTCTCAAAATCAAGCCAAAAAATTCTCACCAAAATTACCCAAATAAATCATCATGAACATGGAATTAATCCTTAAGAGTTGAGGGTTAATTTGTGTTTTTGAAGCTTTATTTTTCCTAGGGTTCAAGAGTTGAATTTTGGGGAAAAGTTGGTTGTCATTCTTGGATGATCAAACCACCTTTTGATACCAAGATTTGTTCTTGGAGAAGCTCAATTTGGTGGAGAAAGAAGGAAGTTCAAAACTTGAATGATTTGGGAATTTTGGATGCAAAGCTTCAACAATTGGCAAGGCTTGAAAGCAATAATTGGTAAATTTAATTTGTAAATTTATTTGTTTATTTGTTGATGATTTATGTTGAGAACAATTATTGTGGAGATGTTGGATTAATTAGAAGCATGTATGTGAGGTTCTTGAAGCATTCAAGTGTATAAAAAATTGGTGTAAAGTTGATATATTAATTTTGTATGCTTAGATTAATTTTCAAGTGTTGAAAAATAATTTTGAATGCTTGGATGAATTTTTTCAAGTGTTGGAAAATTAATTTAATGCTTGGAATTAATTTGTCAGGAGATGATAAATTGATTATAGTGTTTAAAATATTTTTTTGGAGCTTATGGAAAATTTATTTTGAAGTGCTGGGATAAATTAAGTTTATAAAAAAAATTAATCACTGTTTTTAGCTACTGCCGAAAAAAATTTATTCGCTTGGGATTTGATCTCGGGTGGGTTCCACAACGCACAGCCTTTCTGTTCCTCACTCAGCAATTTTTTTACAAAACAAATAAAACCTTTCTTATTCCTCCAATGCTAATATTCGGCCATAGTGATTTTTTGATTTAATTTTGCAACATCAAATTCAATTACCATAAATAATGATATGTTACAAAATTAAAATTGCAATTACCTTTCAAAAAGTGTAACCATCAAAATTAAATTCAAGAATTATGCAACCTAGCATAACTCACCAAGGGTTTCCAAAACCTAAGATTTGGAATTCCAAATTTGGCCTCATCAAATTATATCATATATAATTTAATATTATGCATTCAATAATTATCATATAATTATTAAACTAATATATTAACTTTTAATATGTAGTTTCAAGTGTAACAAAATATTATTAATCATATTAATAATATTTATACATATGTGAGTATATAATTGGACTATCCAATTATACTAAATCTGCTACAGTATATTGAGCTAACACAAGACCAAATGGACCTACGGTTCCGAGCTCCAATAATCACGAAATATTAGTTAAGCTCTTAATTAAATATTCTGAATTATTAACTTCAGATTTTTCCACTAAAAACCCGAAGTTGCACTCTCGTTACCGCAAACGGTATATTAAGCCAAACCAAATTGGTGTCCATCGATATACTCACTACATATATATTAAGCCAAACCAAGTTGGTCATGTATTTGAATGATAGATCGAGACAATCTCAATTAATTAATATATATGGAAATAAGTCTTATTCTTATATTAACCAACCAGCATTTGATTTGATCAAGGAATTTCGATTAACTTTTTATCATTCCTCTGTGAGCATAACCCATTGTTTCAGAACTCTTGAACTTAACTAGTAAATTGCCATCGTAGGGTAGTTCAGTTCGCCAGATATATCCAGATTTTCTATCATCTCAGAATCCAAACTTGATATGGACCCAAAATAGACACCATTTGAGGGGAATGAAAAAAGTCATCTCGAGGCGCCTTTTGAATCTCACGTTTTCAGACTAACAATAAAGATCACGAGGATATATTTTCATATATCCCTCTCCCACTCACTATTTTAAATTTAATGTTTCTACTTAAAATAACCATTATTTTATTTTACTAGTGTCTATAAGTTTATGAGTGGCTAAAACATAATTCATTTTACACTAGTACATATTAGTGATCTAACCAATTTTAACTCTTAAAATTTTATTCACTAATTCTCATTACTCTTAACAAACATTTTACTTAATTAAACTAATTTAATTATGTTTAGTTTAGTGACCTAATTTATTTTAATACTTAAAATATTACTTCATTAACAAGTTTAAAATTTTAAAATTCAACAAATGGACAAATTTAATTAATATAAATGCGTTATAAATTCCATTGGTACATGGAATTATATCCCAAGTGCAAATCACACTATTGTCCATTCGGAATCTGCTATGGAATTTATGTCCGAGTTTCGATCTGATATACCAATGGAAAGTATAAAGCACTTATAAAGCCTATGTGTATTAAATTTTAAACTTCCAATTTTAAAACATTGAACCAATTAATCTTATTAATTTGTTTCCAAATTAACTATTTTAAATTTCATAAAATCACATTTTATGACTAGAGTAGCCATGCATCTATTACATGTTATGGCATATGAAAATGCAAGAGTATGCACCCTAAGCTATATGACATGTTATTCAAATATTTCAAAATAAACATTCATATAATTAAAAAAAAAAAAAATTACATCGGGTTCTCATTTTCCTATACTAATCTAATTAGTACAAAATTTTCCAAGGTATCCTTTGGTCTTCAAATCTTGCTAAATGGAAGGATGTTGAGTCTTTGGTAGTATCTGCACTCCAAAATGCATAAAATACTACAACTTGGAATTTTTACATAAGAAATAAATTTACAACACTTGTAAAAAATTGTTCTTATGGCCTTACATTCTCAAAATCAAACTAACACAAAAATAAGAGCCGGAAAAAATTACGATCAAAGCTAAGAGCCGGAAAAAATTATGATCAAAGCTATACAGTCATCACATGAATCTAAAATAAATATTCATCACATAAACATTAAAATGTTCCTACTCATCACAACATGCATACCAACAATTTATATCTCATATAAATCATTAAAAACATAAACTTTTAATTAAAAAGAGAAGGGTTAAGAACACTTTCCAACCTCGCTTTTGATGCCAATTTTAGGAAACGCTTTCCTTCGCACAATGGAAGCAGTTTAAATACCGAGATCGACCTTGAAATTCTTTTCTGCCCTATCATTCCTTGGCCATATCTGACAGCCACTGGTTTGATATTTTACTTTTGTTTTTAAAAATATTTCAGCTCTAGAGCATCCCCGAAATAGCCTGTAACATCCCCGATCCGGAGATGTTATCGGCGGGGAATAAGTCGTACTATTCTCATGAGCCTCTAACATACTAACTGTATACTTTACTACTATCTTATCTCAACTATAACTTGATCATGAGACCCTTACCCAATCCTTAACAATATGAAATACATACTGAGTAATTAAAACTGCAAACTTAACAACATTTGTTACAACGACTTTCACACTGCTCAAGACTAATACATGACTTCTGACTTGATTATGACTGTTTTCAACCGGACATGTACTATTTGACTTGGACCGATGGACTCCAACCCTAATGACTGCATCATTATCCCTACTCCATGTTGGACAATTATGACCCATAGCGTCACTATTTGTACAGATCATGGTGTTGTTGTACAAATTAACTATGTGACAAAATGAGATTACTCTCTTATCATTTGTGATTAGATCACCTAGATGTATAAATGATTGGAGGTCCTTATGATTAGTTCCTGGATTGAGATGATATGATACAGTATCAATCCACGAAGGTATAATCATTAAATATCCCTAGTCAGAGTATTATCGAGATTGGACATCGATAAATACGTAAAAGACTAGTATTACACTTGTGCGCGTTGTGAGGGCACAATAGCATAACTCTCATATATTTGGGTATTGGATACTCATGCAAGTGTAATAGGAGGTCGTGTTTTACCGATGGTACGGAAAACACCTTCACTCTGGATAGACCCCCTCGGAATTCCATTGGTAGTATGACTATGTGTCTATGGAAGTCCAAAATCAGGGTAGGTGTATTTGGTCTTAACTTGAGACTTGCACCGCTAATACTTACGACAATCAATATACTTTGGTTTTGGTCGTCCAGGGCTTTAACAGGTCCTGTGTACGCCTCTGCTGGGTATATTGAGAATCGTAGTGTGTTTGGTGTGATGTCAAGATAGAAGTATCACTCCAGTCATAGTGTAGATAATGTCATGTAGGATATGGTACTAGTACTCTCAAGTACTTCAGTCATGGGGATATTATGACTAGGTCATGTATATCCGATTATAGAGACTAGTTACCAGACATCCGACATGTGCTTCGTACGGGGCAGACATAATTCCAGCCTCATACCTAGCACGTGACTTCCGATACTGGATCGACATATACGATACTACGTATACTACGCCTGATATAGATCACATATTCCTGTAAGGTTATTTCTGGAGAATTGGGTAGGCATTGCGCTTTGCTAGAAGCCAACCTTGTCTTGTAAATCGGTAAAAATGTAGTACTAGGTATGTACGTGTTCGGATAGTCCGACGTCCGAATTTACTGCCAACATATCCGGGGATCTCATGGGTCGCTTCCCGAAGATTCACCGATGACGTATGACTCACACTTTATTAATCTGGGATTAATTTGATGAGAGAGAAAATTAATCTGGGATTAATCACGGAGATATTTTGTCTAGGATAAAATATCATTTAAAGAGAGAGAACGATTATTTGGAATTAATCGAAAAAATAATATTTTCGATATATTATACGAAATTAGATTTCGATGCGGAATTAAAATTAGATTTTGATTCGGACGAACGAATTACTTTAGAATTAATTCGTTAGCGATGTGAATAGTGATTTTGCTAGGCATAATTAATTAATTACGTCGCAACGGAAAATTCATTAATTTGGAATTAACGAACCCGAGACGTGAGTGTTTACGAGCGCATTCGCATTCGAATTCGAATGCGACATGCAAGTCACATCATGCGTCAAATCATTAATCATGTCAAACGTCAAATCACTATCACTTCAAGCATCAAATCACTTGTCACTTTGAGTGATGTGACTTGACAACTTGTCACATTGAGTGATATGACTTGACAACTTGATTGATGTGAATAGTTGATGTAGTTGTTGATGGCTTTTATTGTTTGACTTTTGAAAGCCAAATTTTGGTAAATCATTTATTTGATTTTTGGAAAATATATAAGTGTATTAGATACACTTTTCCAACAACTTAACACACTATCCTCTCTTTTCTCTCATTCTCATTTTCACGCCCAAAGTGGGCTGGTTTCTTCTTCTGTTTTCTGCCCAGAAAATCGTGAGCATGGAGAAGGGATTTGATAGTTTTTGTGGCAAAAATCTAGAGAGCTAGCACTCTAAAGAGACATACAAAGGTGATAGGGAAACCCATCCATGTGCATGGAATTTTACAAGAAAGCTTGGATTTTGATTCACCCATCCATGGCCGATTCTTGGAGGACAAATTTTGTGGACTGCCGTGAGCTTCATGAACTATTCAAAGGGCATAAAATGTTTTTATTGTCAACTGCATCGCTCAACCGTTCGATGTGAGTATTACATAACTTCCTCGATGTATTCATACTTGTTTGATGCTTGTAATCGATAGTTGGGACTTAGAGATTTCCCAACAATGGTATTAGAGAGAGTAAAAGCATGAAACTTTGATTTAGGGTTAAAATTGGGTAAAATGTATTTGAGCATGATTTAATGAAATTGGATGATTTAGTATGCTTAAATGATGTTGTATTGAAGATTGATTGGATAGATTTCATGAAATGTTGTTTGGAACAACTTTCCCCAAATCACTTAGCTTGGCTGAGAGGTGTAGAACCCTAAATGTCTTGGATTTTGATTTTTTGATTCATTGGATGAGTTGGAATCATTCGGGAAATATTGATTGTGGATTTAATTTGATTAAACCGAATCGATTTGAAAACCCCAAATGGTCGAGACAAATAAAGCATGTATTGGGTTTGATTTTTGATCAAAATGTGTTGGACATGTGATGATGAATATTAGCATAATTAATTGTGTAAATTGATGTTTTAGAAATGTTAATTTGGTTGATTAATTATGTAATACACTTCTGAATAATTAAATTGTGAAATTGGATTTTGTAATTTAATTATGTTGGGCCAATTTTAGAAATTGGGCTTGAAAGTTGTTATTGGGCTTTAATGGGCTTGGTTGTACCAAGAAGGGTTTAGGCTAAATTGGTTGGATCCAATTGGGCCCAAAACCACTTCCGTAAAGTCCAAATGCGACTAATGGACCTTTAACTTTAATTGGGCCTAAAATGGTTTCAAAGGCATATGACGGTGATTCCTTTAAATGGGCTTTAGTCTTTGGGTTTGACCCATGTTGACCAAAAGTCCATGCCTTAATAAATTAATTGAAAGCCCATTGGACTTTAATTGAATTAACATTGGATGTTAATCGGGTTTTGAGACCCGTAACGATTAAATTTGGAATTTAAGTCGTAAAGGTTCTTAATAAAGTGTAATATTTAATTTGGAATTGAATAAGTGAATTAGTATTAAATACAAGTGAAATTGGATTTAATGTTGTAGTTTAATTTAATTCAAGAATTCGTACTTTAAGTACTTATTCGTAAAACGAGTTTGACTCGCGCAAATCAAATCGTTGTTTGAACATTGGATGGTCATTAATTATCAGATTAATTAATTTGATTAGATTGATTGATAACATGCTTGTGTGAATACATGGTTGCGATGCATGAATAATGTATATCGGATGGATATTAGATGGGTGGGGAAATTTTAGAAATTGTTGTAATAAATTTGGAATTTATAAATTGGACCTGGGTGTCCAGCCTACTACCTCCATACTCTTTCTATTTCTCTTCTCACCTATTCCCCTCAATTTAAATGAAGTTTCTTTAGAAGTATATTGTAACGGGTAGAAGTAAATTCTTGTGCTAGCGGGAGAGAGGAAATTGAGAGATTTGATCTAGGATCAATGTGTTTACGTATCCATCCGCATATCATTATTATTTTATTTATACGTGCTTTATTATGTATTTAGAATGCATGTTTAAGGGTGTATGATGATGAGACCTTAACAAAGATAATAAATTGGTTGCCAATTTGCACGCGAAACTCATAAAATATTAAGCGTTTTTCCTTCCATTGAGTGATTCTTACTCAAGATCCAAGACTGGCATTGGTTTGTTGGCCAAAGTCAAGTCCTTTGTCCGTCGCGGATGTGTTTGAATCACGAAGGCTTTTTTACATATTGGTGTCTTGTCCAAGTCGTGATTTGTTGGCCAAAGTCAAGATCACTTCTTGTCCATCGACATTGATTACGAAACTTTCCATGGTCAATGGGTTCCACTTAACTATGATCATTAAGTTTGTTGTGCCAAAGCCAAGGCTTAGTTGATTCAGAGGAAAAGGTTAGGGAATATATTGGATATATTGACATATATAAGATATATGTTTCGGACTTGGATGTCCACCTACTGGATCTAGGAATTGGATGAGATCCAATTGATCTTAGAGATCTACCTAGTTAAGTATCATATAATTTGTTGGCCAAAGTCAAGATTGTGTGTTATTTAACGGGATCCTAGCCCACTAGGAAACACGATTTCCCGAGTACTTGACAGAGGGTTAGAGGCTCGCCGAAAAATAGTGGGTGGCAAGAATTAAATTTGCAATATTCATTTAGATACTTGCCATACGCGCTCAATCAAATATCATTCGTCAAATAAATTGAATGTTAGTTGGACTAATATTCAAATGTTATTTTAAATAAACAGTTGGAATGTATTCAAACTAATTCAATAAATAGTTGATTTTATAATTGTATTATAGTGATCAATATAATTGAATTTAATAAATGGTAAAATTATAGTTGATTATATAGTTGGACTATAGTAATCATTACATTAAAAGTACCTGAAATCATTGATTAAATAGTTGGACTGAAATCATTGATTAAATAGTTGGACTATTAGAATCAAGATAAAATTGAAAGATTAGTGTTTAAAACATAATCCTTGGTAAAATGTATTAAACGACTTTAATTTTCAAATTGGGAATAAAATTTCAGGATAGTCATGAAAACTAATAAGTTACTTTATTTGATAAAATAACATATTAGGCCTAAGCCCAAAGTTAAGCAAATAGTAGAGCATGATCTTTGGAAGATTCATGTGATGATAACTTTAGTGCTTAATCCATTAAGCTTGCCAAATAGACTCCTTAATTTCTTATTCAGAACTAAGGATTAGATCCTTAAAGTATGATAATGAAATTGAAGGATCTTCATAGATCTATTTTAGATCTTAAAAGTATTAAAATTACAATTAATAACTCTTGGAGAGTTAATGGCTATTCTCAAGAAGATAAAGCCAAAATTTACAATAAGGCAAGAAGCGCACGGCACACCTTACTTCGATATTCCAGAAACCCAAGGCTTGGCCAAAGGCTTCTAGAATGTAGAAAAGGGCAAAGGCAAAATAATTATAATATTCTGGGAAGATAAAAGACATATCCCAAAATGTCTGCTTAAATTGTGACAAACAGAGTTACTGAAGCGTGACTGCCGTATGGACAAAGCAGACATGAAGGAATTGAAGACTGGCAAGGCTCTAACTTCAAGTTTGTTTGTCATAAATATGTTCACTACTAGTATTTAAATTGGATTTTAAATACTAAATGGTGGGACATAAATATATGTACCGATGTGCAGCATCTGCTGTGAGCAGGATACTGACTTCAGATGAGATTAATCTGTGAATCGGAAATGGGACGAAAGTCGCTGTTTTAACCGTAGAAACCGAAGTTTAGGAACTACCCCTTGGGTTTGTACTTAAAATAGGAAACTGTTAAAATGTAACTAGTTTGACTAGAAACATTATCTCTATATCGAGTATAACTCGTTGCGAGTATACCTTTATATTCTAGAACACTAAAGTGTTTTATTTTATAAAGAAGATATTGAGATAAACACATTAGATGTGAATAACAGTATTTAGATTTTGAATATTAATAAATCTCAAACGTATAACATGACAAACTAGTAGCTCATACTGATTTGATCAGTTAAGACTCTTATGTGGCAGTGTTGTCTGGGACACATCAAACAAGACTCGTATATCCACACTTTTGAAGAGTGGGTACTATGACAAATTTGATTCTTCAAATGATGTCTACGAATCTAGTTTTTTAGGTAAAGTACCTAAAATACATTTTACTTGGTAAAAGTGTAAGCGCCACTGATCTGTTAGCCCTTGTTCATAGTGACGTAAGTGGGCCCATGTCTAGCTAGGTTAGATGTGGATATGAATGTTTCGTGACCTTTACGGATGGGGCATCGTGTTGTGGTTATGTGTTTCTTTTAAAACACAAATCGAAAACTTTTAGAGTTTCGACACGAAATAGACGAACAGATCGGCTAAAGTATTAAAACATCACGGTTTGACCATGATGAAAATACTTAAGCAATAAGTTTCTAATATACTTGAAAAAGTATAGTATTCGTCAAATAAATTGAATGTTAGTTGGACGAATATTCAAATGTTGTTTTAAATAAACAGTTGGACTTTATTCAAACTAATTCAATAAATAGTTGATTTTATAATTGGATTATAGTGATCAATATAATTGAATTTAATAAATGGTAAAATTATAGTTGATTATATAGTTGGACTATAGTAATCATTACATTAAAAGTACCTAAAATCGTTGATTAAATAGTTGGACTGAAATCATTGATTAAATAGTTGGACTATTAGAATCAATATAAAATTGAAAGATTAGTGTTTAAAACATAATCCTAGGGAAAATGTATTTAAACGACTTTAATTTTCAAACTGGGAATAAAATATCAAGATAATCATGAAAACTGAGAAGTTACTTTATTTGATAAACGTGACGTCTTGGGCCTAAGCCCGGAGTTAAGCAAATAGTAGAACATGATATTTGGAATATTCATGTGATGATAACTTTAGTGCTTAATCCATTAAGCTTAAAAAATAGACTCCTTAATTTCCTAATCAGAACTAAGGATTAGATCCTTATAGTATGATATTGAAATTGAAGGATCTTCATAGATTTATTCTTAGATCGTAGAAGAATTAATTGCAAATGATAACTCTTAGAGAGTTAATGGTTGTGCTTAATGAGACAAAGTAAAAGTGTGCAAAAGGGCAAGAAGCGCAAGGCGCATCTTACTTCGACATTCTAGAAGGCCAAGGCTTGGCCGATGGCTTCTGGGATGTGGAAAAGGGCAAAGGCAAAATCATCACAGTCTTCTAGAAAGACAAATGACATATCCCAAGATGTCTGCCTAAACTATGGCAGATGGGGCCACTAAAGCGCGACTGCCGTATGGACAAGGTAGACATGAAGGAATAGAAGCCAGGGCAAGGCTCTGACTTCAAGTATGTTTATCATAAAATGTTCACTGCTAGTATTAAAATTGGATTTTATATACTAAAAGTGGTACATAAAAATATGTACTGATGGGCAGAATCTGTTACTAGCAGGATACTGACTTCAGATGAGATTACTCTGTGAATTGAAAACGGGACGAAAGTCGCTGTTTCAATCGTAGAAACCTAAGTTTAGGAACTACCCTTCGGGTGTGTACTTAAATTAGGAAACTGTCCTAATGTAACTAGTTTGACTAGAAACATTATCTCTATATCGAGTACAACTTGTTGCGAGTGTACCTTTATATTCTAGAACACTTAAGTGTTTTATTTTATAAAGATGATATTGAGATAAACACATTAGATGTGAATAACAGTATTTATATTTTGAATATAAATAAATCTCAAACATATAACTTGACAAACAAGTAGCTCAAACTGATTTGATCAGATGAGACTTATTTGTGGCAGTGTAGTCTGGGACACATTTACAAGACTCGTATATCCACACTTTTGAAGGGTGGATACTAGGACGGATTTGATTCTATTCAAATGATGTCTACGAATCTAGTTAATTGGGCAAAATGCCTAAAACACCTTTACTTGGTAAAAATGAAAATGCCATCGATCTGTTAGCCATTTGTTCATAGTGACGTAAGTGGGCCCATAACTAGCTAGGCTAGAGATGGATAATGAATGTTCCGTGACCTTTACGGATGTGGCATCACGTTATGGTTATGTATTTCTTAATGAAACATAAATTAGAAACTTTTAGAGTTTCGACACGAAATAGACAAACAGATCGACTAAAGTATTAATACCATCACGGTTAGACCATGATGAAAATACTTAAGTAGTAATTTCTCAAATACTTGAAAGAGTATAGTATTCTTTCAATGAGGACTCCTCCTGAAACACGTTAGTTTGACGGTGTGTCCGAACGGAGAAATCGAATTTTGTTAGACATGATAAGGTCAATCATGAGTCGCTATGAGCTACCATTTTCCTTCAAAAGGGATAAGCATTAACAATGCAATACTTATTTTGAATAAGGTTCCATGAAAATCTGTTAGACAGAATTCATATTAGTTATGAACAGGAAAGAATTGGATTTTCTTATTCCTGAAGATTTGGGTATGCTAGGCATATGTTTAGATGATGCCAAACTCGAACCCAAATTGGATAAGTGCCTAATGTAATTGGTTATCCTAGGGAAACCAAAGTGTAGTACTTATACAACTCACTAAGAGAACAATATTATTGTTGCTCGCCATGCGGTTTTTCCTTAGAAGAATACCTATATGCGGTGGTAAGTGGGAGGATAGTAAAACTCAATGAAAATCGGAGTAATACTGTTCAAGGCACCGAGTTCTTAATGGATCACAAACAGTTCATCAAGGATGAAACTGTACCAGTAATCTTCGAATGCATAAGAACTTTGTAGGTCGAAGAGAGTCAGAAAACAACCTGGGGTATGGGTTTCTGATCTCACCTCATAAAGATGTCAATCTTATTGAGGAATATGAACTGAATACGTATGAGGAAGTGATACAAGGTATCGGCTACCTAATTATGGAAAAGTGCCATGATGTCCGAAATGGATTCCATGTATACCAACTATGTTTGGATACTAGTTGTTATAACCCAAGGCATTGTGCCTATTGGTACTATATAAGTCTTCAAGGAAGATATACATGGATGGCAACATACCAACGTATAATGCTAGCCTTGTAGCGAAAAGTATCATTATCAACATTGTGTCGATTACAACGAAACCTTTTATCTGTTGCCATAGTCAAATCCATTTGGATAATGCTTGCTGATGTTGTATGTTTCATTCATGAAATATGGCAGCTAAACATCAAAATATCTTTCCTTAAACGGAAACTTTTTGGAGGATGTTTATAACATCCTAACGGTTTTATCGTACCAGAACTAGCAAACAAGGTTTGCAAGTTATTCAATCCATGTTTAGATTGAAGTAAGCATCATGTTCTTAGAACTGATGTTTTGATGTAATCATAATGGTGTATGATTTAATTCAAAACAAATATAATTCTTTTTATGTAAGGAGGTTAGTGGGAGCGCACTGACAATGATGTCCTAATAATGATGATATATCATTTCTTGGAAATGATATTCCCATAAAATAATCCGTGAAAGCTTGGCTTTCATGATAAATCCTCCGTAGAATTCTTGGGAGAAGAAACCTTTATTCTAGGAATAAAGATCTACTGGGTTAGATCTGAAGGTTGTTGGCACTCTCCGAGAACTCGTACATTGAAAAATGTACGTGACCTGGTGTCTCATACGCTTTGAGCATATTGAGTCATAATCAGGCCAATCAAGTGATAGTCACTGGATTGATGTTAAGAACGTCCTTCAGTATCTTAGACGAACTGAGGATGCTGTCTTAAGCTATGGAGAAGGAGAACTTGAAGTGACTGGGTTCACTACTGTAAGCCAAAACTATAATAACGACTGTAAGTCGCAAACGGTACTGTAAAGTTTGAATTACGGAACAGTGAGCTGGAAATCTTCCAAGCAAGATACTGTTACTGAATAAACAATAAAAGCGGAACATTGCTACGATTATCGCAGCAATAGTAGCATCTTGGATCTAAATAAATCTAATTAGATTAGAAATAATTCTGTTAGTAGCTGAGCTAGGCTACAGCACTGGCTAAAGAATTAACGGTCTCATCAACGATCCAGATATATACTTTAAACTGTTTTCATCTGATTCATCGGATCATACATCATGGAGATGTGATGATCGAATAAATCGCATCAAATGATAAAATTTTAGTCCACAGACGAAAGTTGTTTCTCAACAGAAATTTAAGCGAACAGTACATAGTTCGGGTGTAGAACACATGAGTGACTGGCTATAGGCCAAATGGGAGATTGTTGGACAATTATGACCCATAGGGTCACTATTTGTAAAGATCATGGTGTTGTTGTACAAATTAACTATGTGACAAAGGAAATTGCTCTTTTATCATTTTTGATAAGATCACCTAGATGTATAAATGATAGAAGGTCCATATGATTAGTACCTGGATTGAGATGATATGAGACAGTATCATTCCACGAAGATTTAATCATTAAATATCCCTAGTCATAGTATTATCGAGATTGGACATCAATAATGCGGAATAGACTAGTATTACGCTTGTGCATGTTATGGGAGCATAACGGCATAGTTCTCATATATTCGGGTATTGGATACTCATGCAAGTGTAATAGGAGGTTGTGTTTTATCGATGGTACGAAAAATAACTTCGCTCTGGAAATACCCCTTCAGAATTCCATTGGTAGTATAACTATGTGTCTATGGAAGTCTGAATTCACAGTAGGTGTATTTGGTCTTAACCAGAGACTTGCACCGCTAATACTTACGACAATCAATATACTTTGGTTTTGGTCATCCAGGGCTTTAACCGGTTCTGTGAACTCCTCTTCTGGGTGTATTGAGAATCGTAGTGTATTTGGTGTGATGTCAAGATGAAAGTATCACTTCAGTTATAGTGGAGATGATGATCACGTAGGATACGGAACTTGTTCTCTTATATGCTGCAACTATCGGGATATTATGACTAGGTCATGTATATCCGATTATAGAGACTAGTTACCAGACATCTGATATGTGCTTCGTACGAGCAGACACAATTCGAGCCTCAGGCCTTGCACGTAACCATCCGATACTGGATCGACATACACGATACTACGTATGCTACGCCTGATATAGATCGCTTATTCCTGTAAGCATGTTTCTGGAAAATTAGGTAGGCATGACGCTTTGCTAGAAGCCAACCTTGTCTTGTAAATCGGTAAAACGTAGTACTTGGTACGTACATAATCGGATAGTCCGATAACTGTATTTACTGCCAACATATCCGGGGATCTCATGGTTCACTTCCCGAAGATTCACCGATGATGTATGACTCGCACTTTATTAATCTGGGATTAATTAGATGAGAGAGAGAACATTAATCTGGGATTAATCACGGAGATATTTTATCTGGGATAAAATATTATTTAAAGAGAGAGCACGATTATTTTGGAATTAATCGATAAATTAATATATTCGATATATTAAACGAAATTGGATTTCGACGCGGAATTGAAATTAGATTTTAATTCGGGAGAACGAATTAATTTAGAATTAATTCATTAGCGACGTGAATAGTAATTATGCTAGGCATGATTATTTAATTAAATTAGATTTAATTATGACGCGACGAAAATTCATTAATTCGGAATTAACGAACCCGAGCCTGGGAGTGTTTGGGAGCGCATTCGCATTTCGAATTCGAGTGCGGCACGCAAATCACATCAAACATCAAATCGCTAGTCACATCTAATGTCAAATCACTAGTCAATCAATTGATGTGATGTCTAATCACTTTGAGTGACTTGATAACTTTTCATGAGTGATGTGAATAGTGATAGATGTGATGTGAATAGTGATGTGAGAAGATGGAAGGCTTTAATGCCTTTTGCTTTTTGACTATTTGAAAGTGAAAATTTGGTATATCATTTATTTGATTTTGGAAATTCATTTAAGAGAATGATATACACAAAATTGAAAAACTCATCTATCTCTCCCTCCATTTACATTCGGCCAAGGAGGTCTTTTCTCTTCTCTCCCATTTTGGTTTTTGAAACCATTTTTCCTTCAAGATCTTAGCTTGGCCGAGAGAAGTAATGAAGAAAAACCTTGTGCTAGCACACCAAAGAGGCATACAAGGTGATAGGGAAACCCACCAGTGGGCTTGGAATCACCATTGTTGAAGCTTGGAGCTTGGAGCAAAAATGGAGGACAAAGAACCATGCTTGGCCGAATACACAAAAACAAGGATGAAAAAAGTTTTGCTCTTCGTAGCATCCAATCAGTTCATTGTGAGTATGATTCCGCCATTCTCTTTTGAGTATTCACATGTGTTTCATGACTTTGAATGATCCTTGGGACTTAATAGAAACCCAACAACTATTACTTACTTCAATCAGTTTACTCTAGTATTGGTCGTCTAGAGCTTTAACAGGTTCTGTGTACGCATGTTTTGGGTTACTGAGAATCGTAGTGTATTGGATGTGATGTCAAGATGAGAGTATCACTTCAATCATATGGAGATGATATCCATACATGATACGAAACTAGTACTCTTAAAAGCTGTAACTATCAGGAAAGTATGACTGGGTCATGACTTTCCGATTATGGAGATTATTTACACGGGATCCGATATATGCTTCGTATGGAGCAGACACGGAGCCAGCCCTAGTCATAGCATGTGAAATCCGATATTGGATCATATTATGCATTACATAGTATTACTACGCCTGACATATTATATTCCTCGGTGAATATTTCTGGAGAATTGGGTAGGCACGATGCTTTGCTAGAAGCCAATATGTCTTGTAAATCGGTGTGAACGTGGTACGAGGTATGCATGTGTTCGGATAGTCCGATGACCGTATTTACTACCAACATATCCAAGAATCTCTTGGGTCGCTTCCCAAAGATTCACCAATGACATTTGACTTGAATAGAAATAATTTGGGATTAATTATGAGAGAGAACTTAATCTGCGATTAATTGCGGCATTAATTAAGCTGGGATTAAATTCGTATGGAAGAGAGAACGCTATTAATTAAGAATTAATCGATAAAATAAATTTAATAGTTAAATTTGGATTTTTCTATTTAAGTTATATATTTTGGGCTAAAATAATATATCAGATATATTTATTGAAATTAGATTTCAATATGAAATTAAAATTTGATTTTAATTCAGGCGAACGAATTAAAATCAAATTTTTTCGTGAGCGACTATCGTAATAATTTTGCAAAGTATAATTATTTAATTAAATTGGATTTAATTATGTCGTGATGAAAAATTTATTTAATTTCGAATTAAACAAACTTGGGCCCAAGTCTAGTTGTGTGTTGGAGAAGCCAACTTAAATTTTGAATTTACATGAGGTAGGACTCATGAATTACATCAAATGTATAACTTTGATGGAAGTAGTTGGCATTAATAAATTGGATTCATTTAACACACACACCAACTTTTGAAACCAACTATTCACTCTTCTCTCTTATTTACCATTGCCGAATTCTCTATACTTTCGAAGAGAAATTTTAGCTTTAACTTTTTTTTGAAAGTTAGCACTTGGAAAGTCATAAGAGGTGTTAGGGAAACTCACCCAAGGGTCAAAAACACAATCAAAAGCTTGGAGCTTCATCCTACAAAGGAAATTTTTGAAATTTCTCCCAAAATCAATATAAGAATTTTCACAACATTATTTAATTAATTCACACTAAAATCATGTTTAGGATCTTGGAAGCATGTCTTAGATACTAACAATGGTATCTAGAGCCTTCTAAATATGATTTGGAATTATAGGGTTTATAAACTTTATTTGGGTATTTTTTTCTTGGAGCATGAAAATTCATAATTGAGTGTTTGGTTGATGTTAGATGATGATAACTTAGAGTCGTGCATCATTGGATTCTTAAAAAATTTATTAGATCAAATTTTCCCAATCCCTAACCTTGGCCGAAACTACCCTAGGATTATCTCATGGTGTTTTTTTAAAATTAGACACTTGGATGTGTTAATGACATGAAATAAATGTTGAATGTTTATTTAATTTGATTAGAATCAAACTGAATGTTAATTTCATGTAATTGCCATGAAATAGCATGCTGTTTGAGACTTGATTTTGCTTCAATTTGTGTTGGACATGAATGGGAATGACAAGCATGATTAATTAGATTAATTAATGTTTTAGAAATATTAGATTAATTAATTAGTTATGTTAATTACACAAATTGAATTACTGTGATATTTTGAATATTGTGTTAATGTAAATTAGTTCCTAAAAATATAATTGGGCTAATTTGGTTATATTTGAATTAATAGACTTGGTTGGGCCAAGTTTGTTTTTGGACAATTGGATTGGATCCAATTGGGCCTAAACCATTTCCAAAAAAGTCCAAAATATGACTTTTATGCCTTTTATAAACTAATTGGGCCTAATAGGCCAAAATTAATTTTTGTCATAGGGTAATTCCTAAATGGGCCAAGGCATTATGGGCTTGATCCATAATGACCAAAAGTCCATGCCTAAAAAATTAATTAAGGCCCATTGGACTAAATAGAATTGGCATTGGATGCTAAATGGGCCTTTGAGGCCATTTGGATTTAATTTGGAATCCAAGTCTAAAAAGATATTATTTTAATATAATAAGTGTAATTGTTTAATTTGGAATTAAACTAGAATTAGTATTGAATACAATTTAAATTGGATTTAATGTTTTAGTTGGATATAATTCAAGAATTCTTACTTTGAGTAGTTATACTTAGACGAGTTGGACTTGAGCATAACAAATCGTTGTATGAACATTGGATGGTCATTAATTGAAGAATTAATTAATTGGATTAGATTGATAATACTTGGATGTATTTGTTTGAATAATGAATATCGGATGGATATTAGATGGGTGGGGGCAATTTTGGAAATTATTAAAAATATGGTATTTATTTGAAATTTTACCTGCGTGTCAAGCATATCACCTCTTATTCTCATTGTATTTCTCTTCTCACCGATTCCCCTCAATAAAAATGAGGTTTCTTATTATGCTATATGTTAGTGTTCCTAAAACATGCCAAGGATCTATAAGACATGATTAAGTGTGAATTTGATCATAAAAGTTGTGGAATGACTTACAATGATCAGATTTGAATTATAAAATTTGTGTGTTGATCTTGAAGCTCCAAGCATTGTGTGTTGATTCCAACTCTATGATGAGTTTCCCTATCACCTTTGTTAACTCCTTAAGTACTAGATTTGTTTGATTTTGAAACAAAATCAAAGAGAGAGTGGAGAGAAGCTCATGCCCAAATGCTAGGGTTTGTGAGTTTGTTTTGCTTGTGTGTTTTTTTGGAAGAGAGAGGCTTGCATTTTGGTAAAGGATTTTTACCATTTTCACCCAAAACCAAGTAGTTGGGGTTTTGGTTTCACCTAAACCAAAACCAAGTGGTTGGAAAGTAAATGGTTTTAGCATAAATTCCAACCACCACTTCACACATGTGAAGTGGGCCCCACCTTTTAAATTCAAAATTCAAAAGGTTCCTATGAATAATTACCGCGGTTCGGATCCATTTAATCCGACTAAACAAATTTTTGTCGCTAAATAATTAAATCAAATTTAATTAAATACCGATGCCTCGCAAATATATTACGAATGCCGTTTACGAATTAATTCTAAATTAATCCATTCGCTCGTATTAAAGTCCAACTTTAATTTCGTATTGAAATCTAATTCCAATTAATATATCTGATATATTAATTTTAGCCCATATAAATAAATTAAATAGAAAAATCCAATTTAACTATTAAATATATTTTACCGATTATTTCCAAATTAATCGTGTTCTCTCTCTTCCGAACCCATTTAATCCCAGATTAAATAATGCCTCAATTAATCCTATATTAATTTTTTCTCTCTTAATTAATCCCAGATTAATTCTAATTCGAGTCAATTGTCATCGGTGAATCTTTAGGAAGCGACCCAAGAGACCACTAGATATATTGGCAATAAATCTGATTATTGGACTATCAGATTAAGTGCGTACCTCGTACCGTATGCTTACCAATTTACAAGACATGGTTGGCTTCTAGCAAAGCACCGTGCCTAACCAATTCTCCAGAAATATTCTTCAGGTAATATATAATCGTTTTCCAGACGTGGTATACGTAGTATTACGTATAGCGATCCAGTATCGGATGTCACATGCATGGCCTGGGGCTGGAATAATGTCTACCCCGTACGAAGCATATATCGGAACACAAGCAACTAGTCTCTTTAATAAGATAATCATGACCTTGTCATATTATCCCGATGGTTGCCACACATTAGAGTACCAGTTCTATATCCCTATGTGATCATCATCTCTATATGATTGAAGTGATACTTCCATCTTGGCATCACACCCAATACTCTACGATTCTCAATAAACCTTGAAGATGCGTGCACAGAACCTGTTAAAGTCCTGGACGACCAAAACCAAAGTGTATTGATTGTCGCAAGTATTAGCGATGCAAGTCTCAAGTTAAGACCAAATACACCTACCTTGATTCAGATTCCCATAGCCACATAGTCATACTAGAGGGGTCTATCCAGAGCGAAGCTGTTTCCCTACCATCGGTAAACACAGCCTCCTATCACACTTGCATAAATATCCAATACTTAAATATATGAGAACTATGACGTTATGCTCCCACAACGCGCACAAGTGCAATAGTAGTCTATTCTGTATTATCAATGTCCAGTCTCGATAATACTACGACTAGGGATATTTAATAATTAAACCTTAGTGGATTGATACTGTCTCATAACTTATAATCCGAAACTAATCATAAGGACTTTTATCATTTATATTTATTCAAGTAATCTAATTACAAAATGATAAAATAACAATTTCCATTATCACATAGTTAATTTGTACAAAAACCATAATGTCTTTTACGAATAGTGATGTTATGGGTCATAATTGTCCAACAATCTCCCACTTGGCCTATAGCCAGTCACTCAAGCATCTAACACATGAACTATGTACATGTCACTCAAAATTTTACTGTGAAATAGCTTTCTTTAGCGGATCTCAAAGTTGACATATGATGCGACCTTCTCGATCTTCACATCGCCATGATGTATGATCTCACAAATCAGATGGAAACGTCGAAGAACATGCTTGGATCGTTGATGAGACTGCGGTTCCTTAGCTTGCGCTATAACCCCATTATTGTCACAATACAATGGAACAGGCTCAGCTACTAACGGAACTACTCCTAATCCAATTAGGAATTTATAGATCCAAACTGCCACTTTTGTTGCTTCAGCTGTAGCAATGTACTCCGCTTCTGTTGTTGAATCGGAAATAGTCTCTTGCTTGGATGATTTCCAACTTACTGCTCCGTTGTTCAAACAAAAAATATGTACCCGGCTTGCGACTTACTATCGTCTTTATCGATTTGGAAACTTGCATCGGTATACCCAGTTACCTCAAGTTCTCTATCTCCATAGATTAAGAAAGCATCATTAGTTCGTCTAATATACTTAAGGATGTTCTAAACTGCCATCCAATGACCATCACCTGGATCGGCCTAATAGCGACTGCACATGCTCAAAGTATACGAGACTTCAGGTCGCGTACATATTATGGTATACCTGATCGATCCGACTACCGAAGCGAACAAAATATGACTCATATTGTCTCTCTCATCTTGAACTTTAGGACACATGTCCTTAGATAGAGTGACACCATGTGACACTGGCAATAGTCCCTCTTGGACTGATCTATTTGAATCTCTTCAACGTTTTATCAATGTACGTGCTCTGGGAGAGTCCAAGCAGCTTTCTAGATCTATCCCCGTAGATCTTTATTCCTAAAATAAAGGCCGCTTCTCCTAGAACTTTCATGGAGAATTTTAATGAAAGTCAAGCTTTCACCGATTGTAGCATGGGAATGTCATTGCCTATAAGCAATGCATCATCAACGTAAAGGATAATGAATGTCAGTGTGCTCCTATTAAACTTCTTATATACAAAAGGATCATCCTCGTTTTGAATAAAATCATATTCTTTTTATGATCTCATCAAAAGGTTAGTTCCAAGAATACGATGCTTGCTTCAGTTCATAAATGGATCGATTTAATTTACAAACCTTGTTTGTATGTTTTGGTGCGACAAAACTGTCAGGCTGTTACATATAAACATCCTTCAAAAGGTTTTCGCTATGGAAAGCGGTTTTGACATCCATCTGCCATTTCTCGTAATCGAAATATGAAGCAATAGCAAGCATAATCCGAATGGATTTAATCATGGCAACTGGTTAAAACGTTTCATCATAATCGACACCATGTCGTTGACGATACCCTTTCACTACAAGCCTAGCTTTTTACGTTTGTATGTTGCCATCTATGTCAGTCTTCTTCTTGAAGACCCATTTGCAACCAATACGCTTTACGCCTTCTGGTACGTCAACCAATGCCCAGACTTAGTTTGTATACATGGAATCCATTTCGGATTTCATGGCCTCTTGCCATAAAACAGATTGGATACCTTGTATCGCTTCCTCATATGTAGCCGGCTTATTATCCTCAATGAGATTAATATCTAAATGAGGTGAGATCAGAAACCCATACCTCTCAGGTTGTATTCTGACTCTCTCCGATCTACGTGGTTCTTGTGTATTATAATATTATGGTACAGTTTCATCTCTGATGAACTGTTCATATTCCATTTGGGAATCAGTGCCAGGAACAGTATCACTCAGATTTTCATCGAGTTCTACTTTCCTCCCACTTACCACTGCATTTTGGAATTCCCTTTCGAGGAAAACCATATGTAGAGTAATAAATACTTTGTTCTCTTATGGGTTGTAGAAATAATATCATTTGGTTTCCCTAGGATAACCTACAAATAGACACTAATCTTATTTGGGTTCTAGTTTGGTACCATCCAAACGTTTAACGTATGCCAATCATCCCCAAATCTTTAGGAATGAGAAACCCAGTTTTTTTCTATCCATATCTCATACAGAGTCTGTTTAACAGACTTTGACGGAACCTTATTCAAAATAAATATTACACTGTTCAATGCATATCCCTATAAGGAAATATGTAGCTTTGTGCGACTCATCATCAACCTTACAATGTCCAACAAAGTTCGGTTTCTTTTTTCGGACACACCATTTAATTGAGGTGTTCCGGGAGTCCACTTGGAAAGAATACCATGTTCTTTCAAGTAATCAAGAAACTCATTGCTTAAGTATTCACCAACATGGTCCGATCGTAATGTCTTAATACTTTTACCGGTGTGGTTTTCTACTTCGTGTCGAAACTCTTTGAATTTCTGAAAGGTTTCTGACTTATGTCTCATAAGATACACATAACCATAACGTGATGCATCATCCATAAAGGTTACAAAGTATTCATATCTACCTCTAGCTTGGCTAGACATTGGCCCACATATGTCACTATGAACGAGGGCTAACAGTTCGGTGGCACATACACCTTTACCTCTACAAGGTGTTTTATGCATTTTTCCTAATAAACAAGATTTGCAGACATCATATGAATTTGGATCAAATTCGTCTATGTACCCACTTTTAGAAAGTGTGGATATACGAGTCTTGCTAATGTGTCCCAAACGACAATGCCACAAATAAGCTTTATCTTTTTTACTTAGTTTAAGCCTTTTTTGTTATATTATATGTTTAAGATTCATTTATATTCAAAATATAAAGACCATTATTAGCATCAGCATAACATATCTCAAAATCATCTTTATAAACAGAACACCCAGTGTTTCAGATACAAAAGTGTACCCCGCATTGGGTCCAAACAAGATACAGAGATAATGTTTCTAGTCAAACTAGGTATTTAATAAACGTCTGATAATGTAAGTACATGCCCCGAGGCCATCCAAAATATAGGTACCAACAGCCAAAACGGCGACCCTATTCCCATTTCCAACTCGTAAGTCGTCGTCTCATCTCCTCTGAAGCCAGTCTCCTACTCATCTGTGCAAATCAATACACATAATACATATATGAGTACCACATCCAGAATCAAAAATCTAATTTTTAAATTAGAAGTAGACGTTTATTTTAATAACAAACATACCTGAAGCCGGTGCCTTGCTCGCTTTGATTTCCTTCATGTGTGCCTTGTACTCGCGGCAGTCACGCTTCCAGTGGACTCGCTTCCCGCACTGCAGACATACATCTTGGGATTTTTTCCTTAGCATTCCCAGATGACTTTGATGATTTAGCCTTGCCTTTCATCTTCTTCTTCTTCTTTTTACACACTCCAGTTGCCTTGGGCCAAGCCCTCGAAGACTGAGATGTTGGCGAAGTGCGCCTCGCGCTTCTTTCCCTTTAAGAGCTCTTTTTATGCTTCTCGTATGTTGACTTAACTCTCCAAGAGTTTTATGTTCTTGGTTCAGCATATTGTAGTTCATGATAAACCCACTCCAGCTGTTGGGCAGAGATTGTATGATCAAATCTAAGAAGTCTCAGCCTCGAAGATAATGCCCAGCTATTCCAGCTGTTCGATGTTAGTAATCATCTGCGACACATGGTGCTTGACAGATGTACCTTCTGACATACGAGCACGAAAGAGCTTCTTTTGCAACTCATATATCTGTGATCTAAGATTAGATCGATGAAGTCCATGTAACTTCGCCATCATCTCATAGGGATCCAATCCCTTATTCTGACGACAAAATTGTTGAGTCATAGTAGCAAGCATTATAGATTGAGCAGTCGAGTTGTCATTGCTATGAGTCTTCCAAAGCTCGATCTCAATTAACTGATCAGATCTGGGCTTAGGCCTAAGAGGTCTCTCTATAGTGTAGAGCAACTTCTCGGATCCCAGGACAATCCTGAGATTCATTTCCCAGTCAAAATAGTTTGTGCCATTGAAGACATTGTTGCCCATAATGATTTCCCTGACACTGTTCTTTATGTCATTCTTAATTGCAATAGTCATACTTTTCAATTAACGATGTAGGGGTACGTCTAATTGTTTACAAAATAATAGAAATTAGTCCAACTAATAAATACATAAAATAACGAAATAATTTTAAAGCGCGTTATTTCCAGAATTTGAACGAATTGCAATCAAATACTACCTCCCACTATTTTTTGGCGAGCTCTAACCCTCTGTTGAGTACTCTCTGGAAACCTAGTTTCCTAGTGGGCTAGGACCCCTCCGTTGAATACACACAACCTTGACTTTGCCAACAAGCTGGTAATGATATTAACAAAAGGTAGATCTCTAGATCAATTGTATCTCATTCAATTCCTAGATCCGGTGTTGGTTTTATTCTAGGTCCCAAGATCATCAAACAAGCATGAAGATGTGTGAAATACATATCAAAGAAGTTGCGGAATACTTACATTGATCGGTTGAGACGGAACACGAACAAAACTCCAATTTTTAGTCCTTCAAAGTGGCGCCCAACAGTGCAGAGTTTTTCTGCCCACTGTTTCAGTTTTGAGTCACCATTTTGAGCTTCGAATCTTCGTCGTTTGATTCCCGGCTCGTGGGTGGGTTTCCCTAACACCTTTGTATACTCTCGGTGTGCTAGCACTTGGCTATTTTGCCACAAAACAGCCCAAGAAGCCATCATCATTCACGCCCAAGCAGTGCAGTCCACTGCTTTGGGCGTGAGCTTGGAGAGGGAAGAGAGATGAGATTTGTGATTAGGTTAAGGGAAAATGTGTCCAACACAAAGCTTATATATTTTCAAAATATATTAAATCATTTACCATTGTTTTATGCCTTTTAAAACAATAAAAACAAATGTAAATGTTTATTTTAATTCTTTTACCCTTGGTAAAAGGTGAAAGGGAAAAGCATTTTACTTTTCCAAAAAGTCAAAACTTTTCCCCCCAAAATTTTCCCTCCAAATCTCAATGGTCAAAGTCAAAGAGTCAAAGTTACTTTTCCAAAAAGTGTTTTGACTTTTATGACTTGCGATGTGATTTGCGATGCGACTTGCGGCACGTGATTCAAAATCGACGTAACTTCGCAAACACATTCCGAGCTCGGTTTCGATAATTCTAAATTAACGATTTTCTCGATGCCTCGTTAATAAATCCAATTTACTAATCACGTCGCTCGAGAATTAATTCTAAATTAATTCAAGTGCCCGAATTAAAATCTAATTTTAATTCCTAATCGAAATCCAATTTCGTTTAATATATCGAATATATTATTTATCGATTAATTCCAAATTAATCGTTCTCTCTCTCTTAAATTGATATTTTATCCCAGATAAAATATCTCCGTAATTAATCCCAGATTAATTTTCTCTCTCTTCAATTAATCCCAGATTAATGTATAATGCGAGTCATACGTCATCGGTGTATCATTGGGAAGCGACCCATGAGATCTCCGGATATGTTGGCAGTAAACTCGGTCGTCGGACTATCCGAACACGTAAGTACCAAGTATTACGTTTTACCGATTTACAAGACAAGGTTGGCCTCTAGCAAAGCGCCATGCCTACCCAATTCTCCGAAAATATCCTTACAGGAATATGTGATCTATATCAGGCGTAGTATACGTAGTATTGCGTATTTCGATCCAGTATCGGATGATCACGTGCTAGGCCTGGGGCTGGATATGTGTCTGCCCCGTACGAAGCACATGTCGGATGTCTGGTAACTAGTCTCTATAATCGGATATACATGACCGAGTCATAATATCCCGATAGCCGCGCAGCATATAAGAGCACTAATACCGTATCCTACGTGACCATCTTCTCCATATGACTGGAGTGACACTTCCGTCTTGACATCACACCCCATACACACTACGATTCTCAATATACCCAGCATCGGCGTACACAGAACCTGTTAAAGCCCTGGACGACCTCAACTAAAGTACATTGATTGTCGCAAGTATTAGCGGTGCAAGTCTCAGGTTAAGACCAAATACACCTACCCTGATTGCAGACTCCCATAGACACAAGGTCATACTACCAATGGGATTCTGCGGTGGTCTAATCCAGAGCGAAGCTGTTTCCCGTACCATCGGTGAAACACAACCTCCTATTACACTTGCCTGAGTATCCTATACCCAGATATACGAGAACTATGCCGTTATGTCTCACATAACACGTACAAGTGTAATACTAGTCTTTTACGCATCTATCGATGTCCAATCTCGACAATGCTCTGACTAGGGATGTTTAATGATTTATCCTTCGTTGATTGATACTGTCTCATATCATTCTCAATTTAGGAACAAATCATAAGGACCTCCTATCATTTATATATCTAAGGTGATCTAATCACAAATGATAGGAGTGCAATCTCCTTTGTTACATAGTTAATTTGTACAACAACACTATGATCTGTACAAATAGTGACGCTATGGGTCATAACTGTCCAACAATCTCCCACTTGGCCTTTAGCCAGTCACTCGAGTGCCTAACACCCGAACTATGTACGGTTGGCTCAAATTGCTGAGAAAAGCTTTCGTCAGCGGATTTGCATAATTATCGTCTGATGCGATTTATACGATCATCACATCGCCACGATGTATGATCCGAACGAATCAGATGAATAGTCGAAGTATGTATCTGGATCGTTGATGAGACCATTAATTCTTTAGCCTGTGCTGACGCCCAGCTCAGCCGCTAACAGAACTATATCTAATCCAATTAGATTTATTTATTGACCCAGATGGCTTCTATTGCTGCCTCAGCTGCAGCAATAATCCGCATGTGTTATTTATTCGGTAACAGTATCTTGCTTGGAAGATTTCCAGCTCACTGTACCGTTATTCAAACTGTATAGTACCGTTTACGACTTTTAGTCGTTTTATTATCGGTTTGGAAACTTGCAGTAGTGATCCCAGTCACTTCAAGTTCTCCTTCTCCACAGATTAAGACAGCATCCTTAGATCTCTAAGATTCTAACGGATGTTCTTAACATCAATCAAGTGACTATCACTTGGATTGGCCTGATTGTGAATCCATATGCTCAAAGCGTATGAGACACCAGGTCGCGTACATTTTAATGTACAATTTCCCAGAGAGTTTTAACAACTTAAATCTATCCTAGTAGATCTTTATTCCTAGAATAAAGGTTGTTTCTCCCGAGAATTCTACGGAGAATTTTCTCTTGAAAGCCAAGCTTTCACCGATTATTTTATGGGAATATCATTTCCAAGAAATGAATATATATTACATTATCATTATTTTAAGGACAGCCACTGTCTGTGCGCTCCCACTAACCCTCTCATATACACAAGAATCATTCTGTTTTGAATCAAATCATTGACTATCATGATTACATCAAAACAATAGTTCCAAGAACTTTATGCTTGCTTCAACCCAAACATGGATCGAACAACACGCAAACCTAGTTTGCTGGTTTTAGTACGACAAAATCGTCAGGATGTTATAAACATCCTCCAAAAGGTTTCCTTTTAAGGAAAGCGATTTTGACCTTTAACTGACACATTTCATAAATGAAACGTGCAGCTACAGCAAGCATTATCCAAATGGATTTACCGTGGCAACAGGTAAAAGGTTGAACCGTAATCAACACAATGTTGATAACGATACCTTTCCGCTACAAGCCTAGCTTTGTACGTTGGTATGTTGCCTTCCATGTATGTCTTCCTTGAAGACTTATACAGTACCTATAGGCACAATGCCTTATGGTACATCAACTAGTATTTTAACATAGTTGTTTTACATGGAATCCATTTCGGACTCATGGCACTTTGCCATAATAGGGAGTCGATACCTTGTATCACTTCCTCATACGTAGTTGGGTCTTCCTCAATAAGATTGACATCTTTATGAGGTGAGATCAGAAACCCATACCCTAGGTTGTTTTCTGACTCTCTCCGATCTACGCGGTTCTTGTGTATACGAAGATTAATGGTATATGTTCATCCTTGATGAACAGTTTGTGTTCCATTAAGGACTTCATGCCTTGAAGCTAGTATTACTCTCTGATTTTCATCGAGTTTTACTGTCCTCCCACTTACCACTGCATATCGGTATTCCTCTAAGGAAGACCGCATGGTGAGCAACAATTACAATTGTTCTCTAGTGAGTTGTATAAGTACTATACTTATGGTTTTCCCTAGGATAACCTACATTTGGCACTTATCCGATTTAGGTTTTAGTTTGGCATCATCCAAACATATGCCCAGCATACCCAAATCGTTAGGAGTGAGAAACCCTGTTTCTATCCCTGTTCATATCTAATATGAATTCTGTCTAACATTAATATGGAACCTTATTCCAAATAAGTTTTGCACTGTTAATGCATATCCGTTGAAGGAAATGGTAGCTCAGAGCGACTCATGATAAACCTTATCATGTCCAACAAAATTCGGTTTCTCCGTACGGACACACCGTCAAACTGACGTGTCTCGGGAGGAGTCCTCATTTGAAAGAATATTATACTCTTTCAAGTATTTGTGAAACTTATTGCTTAAGTATTTTCATCATGTTCATCACGTGATGTTTTAATACTTTAGCCGATCTGTTTGTCTACTTCGTGTTGAAACTTTAAAAGTTTCTGATTTGTGTTCTTCAAAAGTAACACATAACCATAACGTGATGCCACATCCGTATAGGTCACGAAAT
The DNA here is from genome assembly GCA_019454045.1 of Zanthoxylum bungeanum. Lineage (NCBI taxonomy): Eukaryota > Viridiplantae > Streptophyta > Magnoliopsida > Sapindales > Rutaceae > Zanthoxylum > Zanthoxylum bungeanum. The sequence goes on along the minus strand of SKCR01037021.1, from coordinate 96,164 downwards.
ATTCATATCCACATCTAGCCTAGCTAGATATGGGCCCACTAACTTCACTATGAATAGGGCTTACAGATCGATGGCATTTATCACTATTACCAAGTAAATAGTATTTTAGGTACTTTACCTAAAGAACTAGATTCGTAGACTTTATTTGAATAATCAAATCAGTCCTAGTACCCACTTTTCAAAAGTGTGGATATACGAGTCTTGTTTATTGTGTCCTAGACAACAATGCCACATTTAAGTTTCATCTGATCAGATCAGTATGAGCTATTAGTTTGTCATATTATATGTTCGAGATTTTATTTATATTCAAAATATAAATACTGTTATTCACATCTAATGTGTTTATCTCAATGTCATCTTTATATAATGAAACACTTTAGTGTTCTAGAATATAAAGGTTTATCCACAATGGATTAAACACTGATATAGAGATAATGTTTCTAGTCTAACTAGTTACATTATAACAGTTTCCTAATTTAAGTACATACCCGAAGGTAGTTCCTAAATTTAGGTATCTATGGTCGAAACAGCGACTTTCGTCCCGTTTCCGATTCGCAGATTAACCTCAGCTTGAAGTCAGTATCCTGCTCACAGCAGATTCTGAACATCAATACATATATTTTATGTACCACACTAAGTATTTAAAATCCAATTTCAATACTAGTAGTGAACATAATTGACGAATATATTTAAAGTCAGAGCCTTGCTCTTTCTTTAATTCCTTCATGTCTGCCATATCCAAACGGCAGTCATTTTGGGATATGTTCTTTATCTTCCCAGAAGATCATAATGATTTTGCCTTTACCTTTTTTCAATATTTCAGAAGCCTTCGGCCAAGCCTTGGTTTCTAGAATATTGAAGTAAGGTGCGCCTTGCGCTATTAGCCTAATTGTAAAGTTTGACTTTATCTCCTTGAGAATAGTCATTAATTCTCCAAGAATTATTAATTGCAAATATAATACTTCTTAATCTAAACATAGATTTATTACAAGTATATTGAATTAAGCACTAAAGTCATCATCACATAAATCTTCCAAAGATTATGCTCTACTAATTGCTTAATTCTGGGCTTAGGCTTAACAAGTTATTTTATCAAATAAAGTAACTTATTATTTATTTCCAGGACTATCCTGAAATTATTCCCAATTTGAAAATTAAACCATTTAAACATTTCAATCCAAGATTATGTTTTAAATGTCCAATCTTTCAATATATCTTGATTTTAATAGTCCAACTATTTAATCAATAATTAAGGTACTAATTATAATGATTACAATAGTCTAACTATTTAATCAACTATAATTCAATAGTTTAAAATCAATTATATTGATTACTATAATCCAATTATAAAATCAACTACAATTGAATAGTTTGAATATATAGTCCAACTATTTAATAAAACAACATTTAAATATTAGTCTAACTGATATTTAAATCATAACGACGAGTGATATTTGATTGAGCGCGTATGGCAAGTAATTGAACGAGTATTGCAAATTCAATTCTTGCCTCCCACTATTTTTCGGCGAGCCTCTAACCCTCTGTCGAGTACTCGGGAAACCGCGTTTCCTAGTGGGCTAGGATCCCGTTAAATAACACACAATCTTGACTTTGGCCAACAAATTGTATGATATTTAACTAGGTAGATCTCTAAGATCAATTGGATCCAATCCAATTCCTAGATCCAGTAGGCGGATATCCAAATCCTTAACATATATCTTATATATGCCAATACATCCAATGTATTGCCTAACCTTTTTCCTCTGAATCAACTAAGCCTTGGCTTTGGCACAACAAGCTTAATGATCCCAGTCAAGCGCGACCCATTGACCATGGAAAGCTTCGTAATCAATGTCGATGGACAAGAAGTGGTCTTGACTTTGGCCAACAAACCACAACTTGGACAAGACACCAATATAGAACAAAACTCTCGTGATTCAAACACATCTTCGACGGACAAAGGGCTTGACTTTGGCCAACAACCCAATGCCAATCTAGGATCTTGAGTATGAATCACTCAATGGAAGGAAAAACGCATGATATTTGATGAGGGTTTTTCGCGTGCAAATTGGCTACCAATTTATTATCTTTGTTAAGGTCTCATCATCATACACCCTTAAACATGCATTCTAAATACATAATAAAGCGCATATGAAAATAAACAATAATGATATGCGGATGGATACTTAACACATTGATCCTAGATCAAATCTCTCTTTTATCTCTCTCATAACTAGCACTTGTATTACTTCTACCCGTTACACTACACTTCTAAAGAAACCTCATATATATTGAGGGGAATAGATGAGAAGAGAATACAAATAGAATAGAGGGTGATAAGGCTGGACACGCAGGTCCAATTTAATAAATCGAATTTATTACAACAATTTCCAAAATTGCCCCCACCCGACTAATATCCATCCGATATACACTATTCATTCATCACAACCAAGTATTCACACAAGCATGTTATCAATCAATCTAATCAAATTAATTAATCTGATAATTAGTGATCATCCAATGTTCAAACAACGATTTGATTTTGATCGAGTCAAACTCGTTTTGCGAATAAGTACTCAAAGTACGAATTCTCGAATTAAATTAAACTACGTCATTAAATCCAATTTAATATGCATTCAATTCTAATTCGTTATTTAATTCCAAATTAAATATTACACTTTAATAATAAACCTTTTACGACTTAAATTCCAAATTTAATCGCAACGCGTCTCAAAGACCGATTAACGTCCAACGTCAATTCAATTAAAGTCCAATGGGCTTTTAATTGATTTCTTAAGGCGTGGACTTTTGGTCAACTCGGGTCAAACCGAATAACCAAAATCCAATCCGGGATTTACCCCATAAGCCCATAAATCAATCTTGGCCCATTAGGCCCAATTAAACTTTAAAGGTTCATTAAATCGCATTTGGGCTTTATGGAAGCGGTTTTGGGCCCAATTGGATCCAATCCAATTTGCCTAAACCTAACTTTGTACAACAAAGCCCAACAAGCCCAATGACAACTTTAAAAGCCAAAATCCAATTCAAGGCCCAATTAATTAAATACAAAAATCCAATTTCACATTCAATTAACCTAAAGTGTATTACATGATTAATTACCCAAATTAACATTTCTAAAACATTAATTTTTACAATTAATCATGCACAATTTCATTATCACATGCCCACACATTTAATGAAAAATCAAACCCATTTTCATGCTTCAAAGTCTTGGCAATTTGGGGATTTTATGTCCGATTCAAATTCAATCCAATCAATTACACAATCGACATTAAATCATATACCCAAATGATTTCCAATTCATCTAATGAACAAAAAATCAAAATTCCAAGACAATTAGGGCTTATCAAATTCGGCCACAAGCAAATTGGGGAAAAATGATCCAATCACATTTTCATGAAATTGATCCAATCAATCTTCAATTCACTATATTTAAGCATACTTAATCATCCAATTTCATAAAATCATGCTCAAATTGAAAATACCCAATTTATCATTTTAGGCCAACTTTAATATTTGGGGAAAAATGTTTCTAAACATTAATTCATGAAATTGATCTAATCAATATTCAATTAAACATGTATTAAGCATACTTAAACATCCAATTTATTCAAATCATGCTCAAATACAAAATACCCAAATTTTAAGCCCTAAACTTTCATGCTTGAACCTAGGCTCTTGATGCCATTGTTGGTTTTATTCTAGGTCCCAAGATCATCAAACAAGCATGAAGATGTGTGAAATACATATCAAAGAAGTTGCGGAATACTTACATTGATCGGTTGAGACGAAACAACGAACAAAACTCCAAGTTTTAGTCCTTCAAAGTGGCGCCAAACAGTGCAGTTTTTCTGCCCACTGTTTCAGTTTTGAGTCACCATTTTGAGCTCCGAATCTTCGTCAAACGATTCCCGGCTCGTGGGTGGGTTTCCCTAACACCTTCGTATAACTCTCGGTGTGCTAGCACTTGGCTATTTTGCCACAAAACATGCCCAAAAGCCATCATCATTCACGCCCAAGCAGTGCAGTCCACTGCTTTGGGCGTGAGCTTGGAGAGGGAAGAGAGATGAGATTTTTGATTAGGTTAAGGGAAAATGTGTCCAACACAAAGCTTATATATTTTCCAAAATATATTAAATCATTTACCAATTGTTTTATGCCTTTTAAAACAATAAAAACAAATGTAAATGTTTATTTTAATTCTTTTACCCTTGGTAAAAGGTGAAAGGGAAAAGCATTTTACTTTTCCAAAAAGTCAAAACTTTTCCCCCCAAAATTTTCCCTCCAAATCTCAAGGTCAAAGTCAAAGAGTCAAAGTTACTTTTCCAAAAGTGATTTGACTTTTATGACTTGCGATGTGATTTGCGATGCGACTTGCGGCACGTGATTCAAAATCGACGTAACTTCGCAAACACATTCCGAGCTCGTTTTCGATAATTCTAAATTAACGATTTTCTCGATGCCTCGTTAATAAATCCAATTTACTAATCACGTCGCTCGAGAATTAATTCTAAATTAATTCAAGTGCCCGAATTAAAATCTAATTTTAATTCCTAATCGAAATCCAATTTCGTTTAATATATCGAATATATTATTTATCGATTAATTCCAAATTAATCGTTCTCTCTCTTAAATTGATATTTTATCCCAGATAAAATATCTCCGTAATTAATCCCAGATTAATTTTCTCTCTCTTCAAATTAATCCCAGATTAATGTATAATGCGAGTCATACGTCATCGGTGTATCATTGGGAAGCGACCCATGAGATCTCCGGATATGTTGGCAGTAAACTCGGTCGTCGGACTATCCGAACACGTAAGTACCAAGTATTACGTTTTACCGATTTACAAGACAAGGTTGGCCTCTAGCAAAGCGCCATGCCTACCCAATTCTCCGAAAATATCCTTACAGGAATATGTGATCTATATCAGGCGTAGTATACGTAGTATTGCGTATTTCGATCCAGTATCGGATGATCACGTGCTAGGCCTGGGGCTGGATATGTGTCTGCCCCGTACGAAGCACATGTCGGATGTCTGGTAACTAGTCTCTATAATCGGATATACATGACCGAGTCATAATATCCCGATAGCCGCAGCATATAAGAGCACTAATACCGTATCCTACGTGACCATCTTCTCCATATGACTGGAGTGACACTTCCGTCTTGACATCACACCCAATACACTACGATTCTCAATATACCCAGCATCGGCGTACACAGAACCTGTTAAAGCCCTGGACGACCTCAACTAAAGTACATTGATTGTCGCAAGTATTAGCGGTGCAAGTCTCAGGTTAAGACCAAATACACCTACCCTGATTGCAGACTCCCATAGACACAAGGTCATACTACCAATGGGATTCTGCGGTGGTCTAATCCAGAGCGAAGCTGTTTCCCGTACCATCGGTGAAACACAACCTCCTATTACACTTGCCTGAGTATCCTATACCCAGATATACGAGAACTATGCCGTTATGTCTCACATAACACGCACAAGTGTAATACTAGTCTTTTACGCATCTATCGATGTCCAATCTCGACAATGCTCTGACTAGGGATGTTTAATGATTTATCCTTCGTTGATTGATACTGTCTCATATCATTCTCAATCTAGGAACAAATCATAAGGACCTCCATCATTTATATATCTAAGGTGATCTAATCACAAATGATAAGAGTGCAATCTCCTTTGTTACATAGTTAATTTGTACAACAACACTATGATCTGTACAAATAGTGACGCTATGGGTCATAACTGTCCAACAGTATTGTCCTTCTATGTTTGTGTTGTGGGAACGTTGTCGTTTGGATCCATTTTGGGTGGACCTTTTGTTATGGGGTAATGGGCTTGTTTGGGTTTGTTCCATTTTAAAAAAATAACTGGGACAAGAACGTATTCTATGATGATTGGGCCAAAAACTTCTGAAATTCCAATGCCATTATATGTTTGTGTTTAGGACAATTATCATTTGGATCGGTTGGACTCTCTTGCCATGAGATGTGAACTTTTTGGGCCATTTAACTGGACGAGTTCACTCTATGACGTCAGCTAACAGCTTCTAAATGATGATGGCCGATTGTTTGAAAATTTTAATGAGTCGATATATTCTAGTGTCACATGCATCTCATGCATTGCACACATACACACTAATATATGGTTTCAAGACACTATATAGATTCCCGTTGGGTAAGGAAAGAGAGAAGACTGTGCACAAGAGAATTGGCAGAAGACCTAACCCGACGGGATAGGAAACTCATGCATGCATGCATACACGTAACATATTTTACATTCCTTTATGTGCTTGTTTTGTTTTTTTCGTAGGTTTTAAAGAAGAAAAAAGAGAAATCGGCAAAGACAGGCCAATCAATAACAGCAACAGAACATTATCAGATTCGGGTAATAATCCTAAGGCTGAGGCCTATATTGGTGTTAGATTCGGGTAGTAATCTGAGGGTTGAGGCTCACGTTGGTGCTAGTTTTGGGGAGGAGTCCTAGGGCTGAGGCCCATATGAGTTTGAGTTTCGGGAATGGATCTCAAGGGGCGAAGCCCACATTATCAGAAGATGACGGAAGAATTATGTGGAATGAGTGAATGAAAAAAAAAAAGAAAAAAGGAGTGAGAGAGAAGTCTTTGATGGTTAGGCTTATGTCCGATGATGACATTGTTTGCTGTAGGGAGAAGCTTTAGAAACGATAAGTGCGAGACGTGCTCTCGTTCGGTATTCTGAATAGATTGATCTCAGCTGGACTCGTGAGCACTTGATTACAGGATCTCAACAGTGGAAACCTGAGTGGTTGGCAAGATGACTAGCCGAAGGGATGATGGATCGGTGAATGACCGTTTGCCTGGATGTCCACCCTGGTTTACTTATGCTACGATATATGATATGGTTGGGAACAAAGAAAGTCTCTGAAAAGAAAAGAAAAATAGACCGCCTATAACCAATAAGCGTTAAGCTACCCATAGGCGAGTATTAGGACTACCATGAGGAGAAATGATACCTTAAAGGGTAGGTGTGTCAAAGAAAAAGAAAAAAAAAAGAAAGAAATAGAAGAAATAATGAAAAGAAAGAGACGAAAGAAAAAAAAAAGAAGAAGACCATTTCATGTTGAGTATGATGAAGTAATCACAGAGTGTGATCGAGACATCTAGATTGGTTAGACCCACCGATCCGATTCTCTGAAATGAAATTATCGAGTTGGCTCACTTAAGGAATAAGTTGCGAAAGAGCCTTGGCACAAACACACTAGGAGTCTAGTTCAGATCACCTATTCAGAGGATCGGAGTTGAGTATATCAAGTACTTTGAAGGTTCTCAGGTTTCGATGCGAAAGCATTCGTTGAGGACGAAAATATGTCTAGCTATCAGGATTATCTCATAAGAGGCAGTATAATATGTTGAAATAAAACATCACATCACTAGTTACAGTCTTGCTGGGTATGGCACCCTGGGGGCGAGGCCCATACCTTTATCAGAATCAGTCTTGCCAGGTATGGCGCTCTGGGGGCGAAGCCCACATTAGCATCAGTAGTAGTCTTGCCATGAATGGCACTCCAAGAATGGAAAATCAGTTCGAGAATGAACAAGCCGAGAATGGCACTCCAAGAATGGAAACACAGTTCGGGAATGAACAAGCCGGGAATGGCACTCCAAGAATTGAAACACAATTCGGGAATGAACAATCCGAGAATGGCACTCCAAGAATGGAAACACAGTTCGGGAATGAACAAGCAGAGAATGGCACTCCAAGAATGGAAACACAGTTCAGGAATGAACAAGCCGGGAATGACACTCCAAGAATGGAAACACAGTTCGTGAATGAACAAGCCGAGAATAGCACTCCAAGAATGGAAACACAGTTCGAGAATGAACAAGGCGGGAATGGCATTCCAAGAATGGAAACACAGTTCGGGAATGAACTAGTCGGGAATGGCACTCCAAGAATGGAAACACAGTTCGGGAATGAACAAAAACCGGGAATGGCACTCCAAGAATGGAAACCCAGTTTGGGAAAGAACAAGCCGAGAATGGCACACCGAGAATGTAGCACGGTTCGAGAATGAACAGGCCGAGATTGGCACTTCGAGAATGGAGCACGGTTCGGGAATGGACCACCTCATACAGTAATAGTTTGGAAATGGAAGACATTATAGCAACGGTCCGGCAATGGACCGCCTCACAGTAATGGTTTGAGAACGGACCTCCTCTCATCAACCCGGTTCGAGAATGGACCACCTCACAACAAAATCAACTCAACTCAGCACATGGCAAGTCAAGTGGCAGCTGGCGAGCTAGGTAAGTAAAGGTGCATTGCACGTACTTTGATAGGATTGTCATTGTCACACACTGCACAAGTCCCATCAAAGTGGGGGTGACTGTAGGCATTGCATTTTTTGCATGAGAAACCCGATGATGAGTCTCATTTGGAGGCACTACCTTTTAAGTTGTGGAAATCGCGGGAAACGGATGTCGGAAGGGAAGAGTCAAGAATTGACTCATAGTCGGATTAAGTGCGCTAGACTAGCCTCGGGTTACTTGTTGGATTTCTGTTTTAAAAATTTATTCTTGGCCCGAAACCCCCGCAAAACACCTAAGTTTTGCCCTAAACCCCTCATTTAGCCCACATACACCAAGCCCACTCACCACGCCCAAGGCCTTTAAAATACAACCCAATTAAATAAAATATTAATTAAATGATATACCAAACTAAATAAAATATTAAAATTAAATAAAATATTAATTAAGTCATTTACCAAATTAAATAAAACATAAAATAAAATTATGCCTAATTTGGATAAATCACAAATTCTAACTTCCAAAATTAAATAAATGGCTTCCTAATTTAAATAATTCCCCACCAAAATTAGAAATATTCTTGCCTAAAATAACTAATCAAATCCCTCCCTTTTGATATGATTTGTTTCCTTTCAAAACCATGCATAAACCCTAATACCCTCTCACTATAAAAATAACTCAAATTCAAAACCCTAGCCTCTCCTCTCACACGGCAAAAACAACACAAAAAATAATAAAAAAAACCCTAAGAACATATACAGCTAATACGTAGAAAAAGACAAACAACGGGAATAAACCTCAAAGCCGATTCTAGCTCATGAACCCTAAACATCCTTCACAGCCCTTTCCTTGATCGCCCAGCCTGCCATCACATGGCGTAAGCCTTCAATCCAACTTTCAACACGTAACTGACCCTCTCTCCACGTTAGTCAGCCAGCCTTACTCCACACCGACAAAGCCATCAGCCACAGCCCCACGTGAAGCCCACCATCAACGCCACAAGTTCTTACCCTTTCAACACGCCTGGCCTTGCACAGTTAACACAATGCCCTCCACTCGTCAAAACCAAATCCTCAACCAGTCCTCATCACGCCAACACAGAACACATTGCAAATCATTACTCACGTAAACTAACAAACCTCCTTCACGTAGAGTAATCAACATGCATGATCAGCCACGAACAGACCACTAGCCGAACCTGCTCAAAACTCTATTCAGCACATGCCCCTTCGCCACTCACATGATGCCTTCAACGTAGCCAACACATCCCCAGCGATCCCAGCAGCCACCCCACACATCCTCACAGTCCACAAATTACCTGAAATAGTAGCCTAATAGACCTGAAATATAGACCAGAAAATACAGCAAAAACAGAAGCATAATGGTGTTAAAACAGTAGCTTGAGCAGCGAAACAGCGAGGGGAAACGCAAACCAGTGAACCAGAAAAATGGCGGAGCTTTACCCATTCCGATCACCATGAAACGCAAGTCCGAGAGTCGATGAAAAAGGTTAGACCTGAGGGTACCTTTCACATCTATTTTCTTTCATATTTTTTATTGATTATTGAATTTTATTTGCATGAGTATTATGAATATGATGTGTGTCGTTGCCCTTGATTAAAATGAAAAATTTTTCGCCTCTTGTGGTATATAAGGATGGAAACCCGGACGTAAATTTCATAGCCGATTTCGAATGGACGGTAGTATGATCTGTACTCGGGATACAACTCCACGTACCACTTGAGTAAACGACATATATTTTGTTTTATGTTGTTTTGATGTGTTTATTATTCGTTATTTAATTTCCGCATACTATTTGTTGTGTGTAATGATGTGATCGAGCGCATGGGCTTATAAGTGGGATTGAAGGTCCTATATTTTGAGGGGTTAAAATCCTTTACCACGATGCTTTGTCGCGTCGGTCGATGTATATTCGGTTGAATGTAAGATGTGTTCAATCGGGTATACGAAGTCCGATATTGTTGTCCTTGTTTCTTTAAACGCATTATGTTATTAGCGCATGGGCTTAGTAAGTGGGATTAAAGGTCTTCTAAGTGAAGGGGGTTTAAAATCCTTTACCACGAGGCTTTGTCGCACGGATGATGAATATTGATTGGATGTGATATATGTTCAATCGGATACACGAAGTCCGATATTATTTTCTTTACTTCTTATATATACATTATGTCAATTGCGCTTGGGCTTAGTATTGAGGGATTATTGTTGGACAGTTATGACCCATAGTGTCACTATCTGTAAAAGACATTGTGTTTTTGTACAAAATTAACTATGTAGTAATGAAATTGCCTTTTACCGTTTAGTAATTTATTACTTTCATATTCAAATGGTAAAAGTCCATATGATTAGTTCCGGATTGAGATGATATGAGACAGTATCAATCCATAAAGGTTTAATCATTAAATATCCCTAGTCATAGTATTATCGAGACTGGACATCGATAATGCGGAATAGACTAGTATTGCACTTGTGAGCGTTATGAGGGCATAACGGCATAGTTCTCATATGTTTAAGTATTGTATACTTATGCAAGTACGATAGGAGGTTGTGTTTTACCGATGGTACAGAAAAACAGCTTCGTTCTGGATAGACCCCGCGGAATCCCATTGGTAGTATGTATATGTGTCTATGGGAGTCCGCATCAGGGTAGGTGTATTTGGTCTTAACCTGAGACTTGCATCGCTAGTACTTGCGACAATCGATAAACTTTGGTTTAGGTCGTCCGGGGCTTTAACAGGTTCTGTGTACGCCTCTACTGGGTTTATTGAGAATCGTAGTGTATTGGGTGTGTGTGTCGAGATGGAAGTATCACTCCAGATATATGGAGATGATGATCGCGTAGGGATACAGAACTTGTTCTCTATAAAGGTTGCAACCGTCGGGATAATATGACAAGGTCAGGATTATCCGATTCAAAGAGACTAGTTGCTTGATATCCGATATGTGCTTCGTACGGGGCATACACTTTTCCAACCCCAGGCCTTGCACGTGATCATCCGATACTGGATCGCAATACACAATACTATGTATACTATGCCTGACATAGATCTTTTTATTCCTGTAAGGATATTTCCGGAAAATTGGGTAGGCATGACGCTTTGCTAGAAGCCAACCTTGTCTTGTAAATCTGTAAAACGTAGTACTTGGTACGTACGTGTTCGGATAGTCCGACGATCGTATTTACTGCCAACATATCCGGGGATCTCATGGGTCGCTTCCTAATGATTCACAGATGACGTATGTCTCGCGCTTAATTAATCTGTGATTAATTAGTTGAGAGAGAAAATTAATCTGGGATTAATTACGGAGATATTTTATCTAGGATAAATAATCATCTAAAGAGAGAGAACGATTAATTTAGAATTAATCAGATAAATTAATATATTAGATATATTAAACGGAATTGGATTTCGACGCGGAATTAAAATTAGATTTTAATTCGGGTGAACGAATTGATTTAGAATTAATTCGTTAGCGATGTGAATAGTGATTTCGCTAGGTGTAATCATTTAATTACGACGCGACGGAATAATTCGCTAATTAGGAATTAACGAACCCGATCCCGAGTGTGATTGCGAGCGCATTCGCGTTTCGAATTCGAGTGTGGCACGCAAGTCACATCAAGCGTCAAACATCATTAGTCGCATCAAGAGTCAAATCGCTAGTCAATTCAAGCATCAAATCACTTGTCACTTTGAGTGATGTGACTTGACAACTTGATTGATTTGATATGACTTGATGGGCTTTGATGGTTGAGTGTGGAACACTCAAAGTGTTTAAATTCAATTCATTTGACTTTTTGGAAAAGCAAATAAATGGTAAATCATATATTTATTTTTGGAAAATATATAAACTAAATGATTTACACATTTTGGATTAAGAAAACACAAAACACTCTCTCTCTTTCCTTCATCTTCTCTCTCGCCCAAACCCTGACTTTGCTCACTACCTTGCTTCAAAAACGTGAGCAGTAAGTGGTCTTTGGATTTGATTTTGTGGCAAAATCAAGAAGAGCTAGCACTCCGATACACATGCGAAGGTGATATGGAACTTTACCCATAAGCCGGGAACCGTTTGATTCAAGCTTGGAGCTCAAAATCATCAACCAAAACTGAAATCTTTGGACAGTGGACTGCTACTTTGGGCACCACTTTGGAGGAGCAAAACCAATTTGTTTTGTTGCCGTATCGTCTCAACTAATCGATGTGAGTATTCCGCTATCTCCGTTGATGTATTCAAAATTATTTTCATGCTTATTTTGATCTTGGGACCCTTATAGAAACCAACAATTAAAAGCCTTTTCCACGATGCTTCGCCGCGCCTCTCCTTATGTCATTTATCCTTTCGCACATCATTGCTTCACTTATATATGCACTATGAAGTTCCATATAGTCATCTTTGCTTTCAAATGTATTGTAATGAAAAGCGCATGGGCTTATTATGTTGGATGAAAGGTTCTCTATTTGGGGGAAGAAAATCCTAAAAGGATACCTTTACCACGATATTTGCAGTGCCTTTATTCCATTGATTGCGTCATTTACTCATGTCTTGGCTTGATATATTATCATTTATGTATCCATGTTATGATAGTATTCAGGTATTATCTCTCGTGATATATCGGATGGAAACCCAGACATAAATTCCGTAGCCGATTCCGAATAGACAGTAGTGTAGTCTGTACTTGGGATACAATTTCACGTACCACTTGAGAAAAGTGCCCACGTGTGTGTTTGTGTCAATATTAGTTATCTTCTTTCACGTCACACCATAACATGCTTACTTTAATGCCTAATTGCCTCTTTAGCTATCTCTTTACATAATGCGCTTGATTGCCTCTCTTTAATATGCATGCTCGTATAATTCTTGCTTGTTTGCGCTTCCATGATTATCAATGCAATGTGTTTGTGAAATTATGCGCTTGCCATTATTCTGATTCAATATTATGCATGCTTGTATGATTATTGTTTTTTTGCATTTCCGTACCCATGTATGTAATGTGTTTATGAAGTAGCATGTTTGTCGTATTTCAATTACCTTTATGCATACAAATTTGGACATAGCTTATATGCAAAATAGGTTGCATGCAAATTCGGACCTATATTATATGCAAATATGAAAATGTATTACGTGTGAACTTAGATGAACTTTCGATTTATGAATGTGAAATAGAACACCCTTGGGAATGTATGTTGCTAGATTCGATTAAACTATTGCACAAATCATTTTATTACAAGTGGCATAAGCAAGGGACCATTCTGAACCCAACGGTTTGAGGTCTTCCCCTGCGAGGGGTGAGTGTGGCCTTAAATCATTTTCCTGATTCACACCGGGTGGCGACTCCATTATTCTCCGATTTAGTCCCCCCGCGGGCTACTCCGTACTCCCAACCGGGCCGCGTGCCCGGAACAGCATGCGTCGCCCAGCTCATGTGTCACTACACTCATGATACCATTGCTAGTGTTCCTAGAACATGCCAAGGAGCTATAAGACATGATTAAGTGTGAATATGATCATAAAAGTTGCAGAATTACTTACAATGATCGGATTTGAATTATAAAATGTGTGTGTTGATCTTGAAGCTCCAAGCTTTGTGTGTTCATTCCAACTCAAGGATGAGTTTCCCTATCACATTTGTTAACTCCTTAAGTGCTAGCTTTATTTGATTTTGAAACAAAATCAAAGAGAAAGTGGAGAGAAGCTCACGCTAAAATGCTAGAGTGGAGAGAATTTCCCTATCACCTTTGCTTGTGTGTTTGTTGGAAGAGAGAGGCTTGCATTTTGGTAAAGGGTTTTTACCCTTTTCACCCAAAACCAAGTAGTTGGGGTTTTGGTTTCACCTAAACCAAAACCAAGTGGTTGGAAAGTAAAAGGTTTTGGCATAAATGCCAACCACTCTCCCAACCACCACTTCACACATGTAAAGTGGGCCCCACCTTTTGAATTCAAAATTCAAAAGGTCCCTACGAATATTTACCGCTGATCAGATCCGTTTAATCCGATTAAACGAATTTTCATCCCTAAATAATTAAATCTAATTTAATTAAATAACAATGCCTCACAAATATATTACGAATGTCGTTTATGAATTTATTCTAAATTAATCCGTTCGCTCGTATTAAGTCCGACTTTAATTTCGTATTGAAATCTAATTCCAATTACTATATCTGATATATTAATTTTAGGCCATATAAATAAATTAAATAGAAAAATCCAATTTAACTATTAAACTTATTTTACCGATTAATTCCAAATTAATCGCGTTCTCACTCTTCCGAACCCATTTAATCCCATATTAAATAATGCCTCAATTATTCTCAGATTAATTTTCTCTCGCTTAATTAATCCAGATTAATTCTAATTCAAGTCAACTATCATCGGTGAATCTTTGGGAAGCGACCCAAGAGACCCCTGGATATATTGGCAGTAAATCCGGTTATCGGACTATCCGATTAAGTGCGTACCTCTTACCACGTGCTTACCGATTTATAAGACATGGTTGGCTTCTAGCAAAGCACTGTGCCTACCCAATTCTCTAGAAAATTCTTGAAGGAATATATAATCTTTTTCCAAGACGTAGTATACGTAGTATTGCGTATAGCGATCCAGTATCGGATGTCACATGTAAGCCCTAGGGCTGGAATAGTGTCTATCCCGTACGAAGCATATATCAGATCACAAGCAACCAGTCTCTTTAATTGGATAATCATTACCTTTTCACATTATCCCGATGGTTGCAATACATTAGAGTACCAGTTCTTTATCCCTACGTGATCATCATCTCCATATGACTAAAGTGATACTTCCATCTTGACATCACACCCAAAACACTACGATTCTCAATAAACCTAGAAGAGGCGTGCACAAAACCTGTTAAAGTCCTGGACAACCAAAACCAAAGCGTATTGAATGTCATAAGTATTAGCGATGCAAGTCTCAGGTTAAGACCAAATTCACCTACCCTGATTCGGATTCCCATAGACACACAATCATACTACCCATGGGATTCGGAGGAGTCTATCCAGAGCGAAGCTATTTCAATACCATCGGTAAACACAACCTCCTATCACACTTACATAAGTATCCAATACTTAAATATATGAGAACTATGTCGTTATGCTCCCACAACACGCACAAGTGCAATACTAGTCTATTCTGCATTATCAATGTCTAGTCTCGATAATACTATTACTAGAGATATTTAATGATCAAACCTTAGTGGATTGATATTGTCTCATATCTTATAATCCGGAACTAATCATAAGGACTTTTACCATTT
This sequence comes from Zanthoxylum bungeanum, assembly GCA_019454045.1. Taxonomy (NCBI): domain Eukaryota; kingdom Viridiplantae; phylum Streptophyta; class Magnoliopsida; order Sapindales; family Rutaceae; genus Zanthoxylum; species Zanthoxylum bungeanum. Next base: position 80,546 of record SKCR01037021.1, on the reverse strand, counting down.
ATATCTTTTCAAGTAATCTAATTACAAAATGATAAAATAGAAATTTCCATTGTCACATAGTTAATTTGTACAAAAACCACAATGTCTTTTACAAGTAGTGACGCTATGAGTCATAATTGTCTAACATTATGTAATTGGGGTTTTAGAAGAATGTAAAGTACTAGCGGGAGAAAGAAAAGAGAGAGATTTGTTCTAAAATAAAATGTGAATATCCATCCGTATATTATTATTATATTTTATTGTGCCATATTATGCTTTTAGAATGCATGTGTATGATGAGACATAATCAAAGATAATAAGTTGGTTGCAAATTTACGAAAACACCCTCATATTTAATATTAAGCTTTTCTTTCCATTGAGTGGTTCTCTATCAAGATCCAATATTGGCTTTGATTTGCTGGCCAAAGTCAAGATCATTGTCTATCGCGGATGTGTTTGAACCATGAAAGCTTTGTTAACATCACATGTCTTGGGCAGTTGTGACTTGTTGGCCAAAGTCAAGGTCATTTCTATCCATCGATGTGGATTACGAAGTTTTCCCATTGTCAATGGGTCGTACTTAACTGGAATCATTAAGCTTGTTGAGCCAAAGCCAAGGCTTAGTGGATTCAGAGGAAACAAGTTAGAAAACATATTGGATATATGTTTCGGACTTGGATGTCCACTTACTGGATCTATGAATTGGATGGGATCCAATTGATCTTAGAGATCTACCAAGTTAAATTTTTATACAGCTTGTTGGCCAAAGTTAAGGTTGTGTATTATTTAACGGGATCTTAGCCCACTAGGAAACTAGGTTTCCTGATTATTCAATAGAGAGTTAGAGGCTCTCTAAAAAAAATTGTGGGAGGCTTGTATTAAATTTACAATTTCATTCAATAAAGGTTTAATCATTAAATATCCCTAGTCGTACTATTATCGAGACTGGACATCGATAATACGGAATAGACTAGTATTGCACTTGTGCGCGTTGTGAGGGCATAACGGCATAGTTCTCATATGTATAAGAATATGATACTTATGCAAGTGCGATAGGAGGTTGTATTTTACCGATGGTACAGAAAACAACTTCGCCCTGGATAGACCCCACGGAATCCCATTGGTAGTATGTATATGTGTCTATGGGAGTCCGCGTCAGGGTAGGTGTATTTGGTCTTAACCTGAGACTTGCATCGCTAGTACTTGCGACAATCGGTAAACTTTGCTTTTGGTCGTTCAGTGCTTTAACAAGTTCTGTGTACGCCTCTATTGGGTTTATCGAGAATCGTAGTGTATTGGATGTGATGTCAAGACGGAAGTATCACTCCAGACATATGGAGATGATGATCACGCAGAGATTCATAACAGATTTCTCTCTATTGTGTGTAACCATCGGGAAAATATGACAAGGTCATGATTATCCGATTCAAAGAGACTAGTTGCTTGATATCTGATATGTGCTTCGTACGGGGCAGACAATATTCCAGCCCCAGGCCTAGCACGTGACATCAGATACTGGATTGCAATACACGATACTATGTATTATACGCCTGTCATAGATTATATATTCCAGTAAGAATATTTCTGGAGAATTTGGTAGGCACGGTGCTTTGCTAAAAGCCAATCGTGTCTTGTAAATTGGTTAGCACGTGGTACGAGGTATTCACTTTATCGGATAGTCCGATAATCGGATTTACTTCCAACATATCCAGAGAGATCTCTTGGGTCGCTTCCCAAAGATTCACCGATGACAGTTGACTCGACTAGAATTAATCTGGGATTAATTTTGAGAGAGAAAATTAATCTGGGATTAATTGAAGCTTTATTTAATCTGGGATTAAATGTGTTCGTAAGAGAGAGAACGCGATTAATTTGGAATTAATCAGTAAAATAAATTTAATAGTTAAATTTGATTTTTCTATTTAATTTATTTGAATGGGCTAAAATTAATATATCCGATATATTAATATGAATTTGATTTCATTACGAAATTAAAGTCGGACTTTAATACCAACGAACGAATTAATTTAGAATTAATTCATAAACGACGTTCGTAAATATTTGCGAGGCACCGTTATTTAATTAAATTAGATTTAATTATTTAGCGATGAAAGTTCGTTTAATCGGATTAAACGGAACCGAGCCACGGTAAACGTTCGTAGAGAAATTTGAATTTTGAATTCAAATGTGGGGCCCACTTCACATGTGGTAGTTGGCATTTATTCTTGCCACCTACCACTCAACCACCTTGTAATGGTTTTAGTAAAGCCATTTACCCAACTACCAAGTTTAGGTAAAAGGGTAAAAGGCTTTTACCAAAACCAATTCTCTCTCTCTTTTATGTAACACTTGTAACATCACAAAAACCCTAGTTTTCTTAAGGTTGGGCGTGAGCTTGCCTCTCCATCTCTCTTTGATTTTGTTGCAAACTCAAAGAATCTAGCACTTCAAGGAATCAACAAAGGTGATAGGGAAACAACTCAAAGCTTGGAATCACCATTCAAAGTTGGATCTTGGAGATCATCTTCACAAATTTTAAAAGCTCAAATCCGTTCGTTGTAAGTATTTCCGCAACTTATAATGATCTTAATAACTTGTTTTCATGCTTATTAGATCCTTGGCATGTTTTAGGAACACTAACAATGGTATCATGAGCCAATTTTAAGCATGAAAATTTCTAGGGTTGGGGCTTTTATGTTTTGAAAATGATTCTTTCAAATTGATTCTTTGAGCTGTTTAGAATATGATAAATTAGAGTTATGCATGATTACATTTGAAATATAATGATCGAATAAAAAAAATTAAAAATTTCCTTGTGTGGCCGAATGCCTAGGCAGTGGACTGCACTGTTTTAATTTTTTTTGTAACATGAAATGATGTGTTTAAATGCATGTTTAATTGTTGATTGTTGGTTTGATTGGATTAGAATCAAAGTCAATAATGTTTATGTTGAATTCAAAGAGCATGTTGAGCATGAAATGATGAATTTTGGTTTCAATTTATGTTGAGCATAAATTGTTGGATTAAGCATGATTAATTAGTTAATTAAGATGTTTTGGAAATATTAAGGTTAATTAATTAATCATGGCTAATACACTTTAATTATAATAATTAAAATATTTGGAATATTAAAATTATAATGAATTGGCCTTTTAAAGCTTATTGGGCTAAAAGTGTGTATTTGGGCTTAATGGGCTTGGTTTGACCAAGTTTGATTTTGGACTTTTGGATTGGGTCCAATTGGGCCCAAAATCAATTCCATAAAGTCCAAATACATCCCTTGGCCCTTTAAAGAATTTAATTGGGCCAAATGGACCTAAATTGATTTGTTGGCAATAGGGTGATTCTTATTGGGCCTTGGCATTTTGGGTTTGATCCATTATGGCCAAAGCCCATGCCTTAAGAATCAATTAAAAGCCCATTGGACTTTAATTAAAATGACATTGGATGTTATTGGGCCTTTGAGACCCATTAAGATTGGATTTAGAATTCAAGTCTTTAAGGTAAATATATAAGTGTAAATATTTAATTTGGAATTAAATTGGAATTAGTATCGAATACAAATAAATTGGATTTAGAGTTGTAGTTCGATATAATTCAAGAATACGTACTTAAAAGTAGTTATTCTTAAACGAGTTGGACTCGCGCAAATCAAATCATTGTTTGAACATTGGATGGTCATTAATCAAAGATTAATTAATTGGATTAGATTGATTGAATAACATGCTTTGTTTGAATACATAAATGTGTTGTATGAATAATGTATATCGGATGGACATTAGAAGGGCCAGGCAATTTTGGAAATTGTAATAATTTAGAATTTATTAAATTGGCATGCGTGTCCAGCCTTTTATCTCTTTACTCCTTGTAATTCTCTTCTCACCTATTCCCATCAATGAAATGAGGTTTCTTTATTGTATTTTGTAATTGGGTGAGCGATTTGTTCTAGGAACAATCTGTTTAAATATCCATCCGCATATCGTTACTAATTTACTTTTCGCGCCTTATGATGTTTTAGAAGCATGCTAAGGGTGTATGATGAGACCTAATCAAAGATAATAAATTGGATGCCAATTTACGCGAAAAATCCTCAAAAAACATATTAAGCGTTTTTCCTTCCGTTGAGTGATTCTTACTCAAGATAAAGTTTGCATTGGTTTGTTGGCCAAAGTCAAGACCTTTGTCAATTGCGGATATGTTTGAATCATGGAAGTTTTGTTCTATATCGGTGTCTTGTCCAAGTTGTGATTTGTTGGCCAAAGTCAAGATCACTTTTTTGTCCATCGACATTGATTACGAAGCATTCCATGTCAATGGGTCCCGCTTAACTGGAATCATTAAGCTTGTTGTGCCAAAGCCAAGACTTAGTTGATTCAGAGGAAAAAGGTTAGGAAAATATATAATATATATTGTATATATGTTTCGGACTTGGATGTCCACCTATCGGATCTAGGAATTGGATGAGATCCAATTGATCTTCGAGATCTACCTAGTTAAGTTTCATACAGCTTGTTGGCCAAAGTCAAGGTTGTGTGTTATTTAACGGGATCCTAGCCCACTAGGAAACTATGTTTCCCGAGTACTCGACAGAGGGTTAGAGGCTCGCCGAAAAATAGTGGGAGTCTAGTATTGAATTTGTAATTTCATTTAGATACTTAGCTTTACACGCTTTCAAATTATTTCGTCAAAATTATATTATAGTTGAACTAATACAATGTTATTTTTCTTGTAACAATTAGACTGTACCCAAATATCTTTGACTAGATAGTTGGACTATCGTAGTCAAGATGACTGGAAAGGGAAATGTCCGAGACATTATCATGGGTGAAAATGTCTTTAAGGGCATGAACTTTGCAGATTGGGAAATGAATCTAAGGATAGTCCTAGGATCCGAGAGTCTGTTATACACCACACAGACACCTCTTGGGCCTAAACCCACACCTGATCAGACACTTGAGCTGGAGCTTTGGAAGACTCACAGCGATGATTTTGATACTGCTCAATCTATTATGCTTGCTTCCATGACTCAGCATTCCGTCGACAAACAGGGACTTGGATCCCTATAACATGTTGGCGAGGTTGTAAGATCTTCATCGATCTAAACAGAGATCGGAGAGGTATGAGTTAGTGAAGAAGCTCTTTCATTCACGTATGTCATAAGGCTTGTCTTTTGAGTCCCATGTGGAACAGATGATTGCTGACATTGATGAGCTAGCTGCCATGGGATAGTCTTTGGGGCTGAGATTCTTAAAGACATGGTCTTGCAATCTCTCCCCGACACCTGGAGACAGTTCATCATAAACTATAATTTGATGAACATTGATGATACACTTGGAGAGTTATTGTCTACTCTCAAGGAAGCTGAGAATGAGCTTATCAAGGGCAACAAGCGTGAGGCGCACTTTTCTTCGACATCTCATACACCAAGGGCTGGGCCCAAGGCGATTGGAGGTGTGAATAAGAAGAAACAAAATAGAAATGGCAAGGCCAAATCGTCAAAGGCTTTTGGGAAGCCTAAGGACAAATCTCAGGATGTTTGCCTCTAGTGCGGCAAGCGGGGTCATTGGAAGCGTGACTGCCGCGAGTACAAGACGCTCCAGAAGGAGATTAGAGCGGGCAAGGCACCGGCTTCAGGTATGTTTGTTATTGAAATAAACATCACTACTTCAAGTTTTAAAAATTGGATTTTTGATTCTGGATGTGGTACTCACATATGTACTGATATATAGGATCTGCGGTTAGCAGGAGACTGACTTCAGAGGAGATTGATCTATGCTGGAAATGGGGCACCAGTCGCTGTTTTGGCCGTTGGCACTTTTGTTTTAGAACTGCCCTCAGGGCATGTACTTGAACTTACAGACTGTTATTATGTGCCTAGTTTACTAGGAATATTATTTATGTATCCATGTTAACCAATGTGGGTGTACTTTTGTATTCAGGAACACTGGGTGTTTTGCTTATAAAAATGATGTAGAATTTCCACTGCTGTTGCAAATAATGGTCTTTATATTTTGAATATAAATCAATCTCCAACATGTAATATAACAAACAAAGGCTCAAAACGAGTAACAAAGATGAAACTTATATATGGCACTGTCGTTTGAGACATATAAATAAGACTCGCATATCCACCACATTCAAAGAGTGGGTATTTGGAAGGATTTGATCCAAATTCATATGACGTATGCGAATCTTGCTTATTAGGCAAAATACATAAATCACCTTTTAGCGGTAAGGGTGAACGCGCCACTGAACTGTTAGCCCTCGTTCATAGTGACGTATGTGGGCCCATGTCTAGCCAGGCTAGAGGTGGATATGAATACTTCGTAAATTTTATGGATGATCCATCACGTTATGGTTATGTGTATCTTATGAGACACAAGTCGGAAACTTTTGAGAAATTCAAAGAGTTTCGACACGAAGTTGAAAAACAGACAGGTAAGAGTATAAAGATATTACGGTTGGACCGTGGTGGCGAATACTTAAGCAATGAGTTTCTAGATACTTGAAAGAATATGGTATTCTTTCACAGTGGACTCCTCCTGGAACACCGTAATTAAACGGTGTGTCCGAACGGAGAAACCAAACTTTGTTGGACATGGTAAAGTCAATGATGAGTCGCACTGAGCTACCTATTTCCTTCTGGGGATATACATTAAACAGTACAATTCTTATTTTGAATAAGGTTCCGTCAAAGTCTGTACAACAGAATCCGTATGAGATATGGACATGAAAGAAACCGGGTTTCTTATTCCTTAAGATTTGGGGATGCTGGGCATACGTCAAACGTTTGGAAGGTACCGAACTTGAACCCAAATCAAATAAATGCCTATTCGTAGGATATCATAGGGAAACCAAAGGATATTACTTCTATCACCCACGAGAGAACAAAGTATTTGTTGCTCAACATGCAGTTTTCCTTGAGAAGGAATTCCTAATGCAGTGGTTAGTGGGAGGAAAGTAGAACTCGATGAAAATCGGAGTGATACTATTCCTGGCATAGAATCCTCAATGGAACAAGAACAGTCCATCTGGGATGAGACTGTACCACAATCTTCTATTACACAAGGACCGCATAAGTCAGAGAGAATCAGGAAACAACCTGAGAGGTATGGATTTCTGATCTCACCTCATGTAGATATTAATCTCATTGAGGATAACGAACCGGATACGTATGAGGAAGCGATACAAGATATCGATTCCGCTTTATGGCAAGAAGCCATGAAGTCCGAAATGGATTCCATGTACACCAACCAAGTTTTGACACTGGTTGATGCACCAGAAGGCGTAAAGCCTATTGGATGCAAATGGGTCTTCAAGAGGAAGACCGACATGGATGGCAACGTACAAACGTATAAAGTTAGGCTTGTAGCAAAGGGGTATCGTCAACGACATGGTGTCGATTATGACAAAACTTTCTCACCCGTTGCCATGATTAAATCCATTTGGATAATGCTTGCTATTGCTGCATATTTCGATTACGAGATATGTCAGATGGACGTTAAAACCATTTTCCTTAACAGAAACCTTTTGGAGGATGTTTATCTGCAACAGTCTGACGGTTTTATCGTGCCCAGACTTGCAAACAAGGTTTGTAAGTTAAATCGGTCCATTTATGGACTGAAGCAAGTATCGCGGTCATGGAACCAACGTTTTGATGAGATCATAAAAGAATATGATTTCATTCAAAACGAAGATGATCCTTGTGTATATAAGAAGGTTAGTGGGAGAGCACTAACTTTTATTGTCCTTTATGTTGACGATGTATTGCTTATGGGCAATGACATTCCCATGTTAACATCGGTGAAAGCTTGGCTTTCATTAAAATTCTCCATGAAGATCTGGGAGAAGCAGCCTATATTATAGAATAAATATCTACCAGGATAGATCTAGAAAACTGGTTGGACTCTCCCAGAGCACGTACATTGACAAAGTGTTGAAAAGATTCAACATGGATCAGTCCAAGAGGGGACTGTTACCAGTGTCACATGGCATCTCTCTATCTAAGGACATGTTTCCTAAAACTCAAGATGAGAGAAACAACATGAGTCGGATACCATTCGCCTCGGCAGTCAGATCGATCATGTATGCCATGATATGTATGCGACCTGATGTCTCGTATGCTCTGAGCATGTGTAGTCGCTATCAGGCCGATCCAGGTGATGGTCACTGGATGGCGGTTAAGAACATCCTTAAGTATCTTAGACGAACTAAGGATGCTTTCTTAATTTATGGAGATGAAGAACTTGAGGTAACTGGGTATACCGATGTAAGTTTCCAAACCAATAAAGACAACTCTAAGTCACAATCCGGGTACATATTTTGTTTGAACAACGGAGCAGTAAGCTGGAAATCTTCCAAGAAAGAGACTGTTGCCGATTCAACAACAGAAGCGGAGTATATCACTGCAGCTGAAGCAGTAAAAGAGGAAGTTTGGATCCGTAAATTCCTAATTGGATTAGGAGTGGTCCCGTTAGCAGCTGAGCCCGTTCCATTGTATTGTGACAATAACGGAGCTATAGCAGGCTAAGGAACCACGGTCTCATCAATGATCCAAGCATATTCTTCGACGTTTCCATCTGTTTCGTGAGATCATACATCGTGGCGATGTGAAGATCGAGAAGGTTGCATCAGATGACAACATTATAGATCCGCTGACGAAAGCTATTTCACATAAAAGTTTGAGAAACATATACATAGTTCAGGTGTTAGATGCTTGAGTGACTGGCTAAGGCCAAGTGGGAGATTGTTAGACAATTATGACCCATAGCATCACTGTTTGTAAAGACTTTGAGTTTGTATTTTTTGTACAAAATTAACTATGTAGTAATGAAATTACCTTTTATCATTTCGTAATTTATCTACTTTGATATATAAATGGTAAAAGTCCATATGATTATTTCCGGATTGAGATGATATGAGACAGTATCAATCCATAAAGTTTAATCATTAAATATCCTAGTCGTAATATTATCGAGACAGGACATCGATAATACGGAATAGACTAGTATTGCACTGTGCGTGTTGTGAGGGCATAACGGCATAATCTCATATGTTTAAGTATAGGATACTTATGCAAGTGCGATAGGAGGTTGTGTTTTTTACCGATGGTACGGAAAAACAGCTTCGCCTCTGGATAGACCCCGCGGAATCCCATTGGTATTATGTATATGTGTCGGTGGGAGTCCGTGTCAGGGTAGGTGTTGTTGGATAATTATGGCCCATATCATCACTATTTGTACAGAACATGGTGTTGTTGTAAATATTAACTATGTGACAAAGGAAATTGCTCTTTTATCATTTGTAATTGGATTACCAAGATACATAAATGATAAAAGTCCTTATGATTAGTTCCGGATTAAGATAATATGAGACAGTATCAATCCACGAAGGTTTAATCATTAAATATCTCTAGTCGTAGTATTATCGAGACTGGATATCGATAATGCGGAATAATACTAGTATTGCACTTGTGCGCGTTGTGGGAGCATAACGGCATAGTTCTCATATATTTGGGTATTGGATACTCATGCAAGTGTAATAGGAGGTGTGTGTTTCCGATGGTACGGAAAATAGCTTCGCTCTGGATAGACCCCTCGGAATCCCATTGGTAGTATGACTAGGTGTCTATGGGAGTCCGAATCAGGGTAGGTGTATTTGGTCTTAACCTGAGACTTGCATCGCTAATACTTGCGACAATCAATATACTTTAGTTGTGGTTGTCCAGGACTTTAACAGGTTTCTGAGTATGCCTCTTCTGGGTATATTGAGAATCATAGTGTATTGGGTGTGATGTCGAGATGGAAGTATCACTTCAGTCATATGGAGATGATGATCACACAGGGATACAGAACTGGTACTCTAAGTGCTATAGCCATCGGGGAAGTATGACTTGGTCATGACTTTCCGATCATAAAGAGACTAGTTGCTTGTGATCTGATATATGCTTCGTACGGGGCAGGCACAACTCCAGCCCCAGGCCTTGCATGTGACATCTGATACTGGATCGTAATACGCAATACTACATATACTACGCCTGACAAAGATCTTTTATTACGCAGCAGAATATTTCTGGAGAATTGGGTAGGCACGGTGCTTTGCTAGAAGCCAACCATGTCTTGTAAATCGATAAATACGTGGTACCGGGTACGCACGTGTTCGGATAGTCCGATGACCGTATTTACTGCCAACATATCCATGGATCTCTTGGGTCGCATCCCAAAGATTCACCGATGATGTTTGACTCAGACAAAATTAATCTGGGATTAATTATGAGAGAGAATATTAATCTGGGATTAATAAAGAGATAATATTAATCTGGGATTAATAATAGAGAGAATATTAATCTGTGATTAATTAAAAGAGAGAGAATTAATCTGGGATTAATTACGGTAAGAATTAATTTGGGATTAATTGCGTCGAGAATTTATCTGGGATTAAATCGTCGATAGGAGAGAACGCGATTAATTTGGAATTAATCGGTAAAATAAATTTAATAGTTAAATTAGATTTTACTATTTAATTTATTTAATTGGGATAATAATATATTTGATATATTAATTGAAATTGGATTTCAATTGAAAATTAAATTGGATTTTAATTTTACGAACGAATTAATTTGGAATTAATTCACGAGCAATTTTCGTAATAATTTTACTGGGTATTATTATTTAATTAAATTGGATTTAATTATACCGCGACGAAAATTCGTTTAATCGGATTAAACGAATCCGAGCCTGAAGTGTTGAGTAAGCCCACTTGAATTTTGAATTTTGAATTTAAAGTGCAGCCCACTTTACTTACATCATTAATCACCCTTAGTGATTGAATGAATGATGGATTTTGGTGGAAACTTAAAATACACTCAACATTTAATTTTAGAAATTATTCTCTCCTCTCATTGGCATTTGGCAATGAATTGATTTGGCCGGATGGCCTAAATGCAATGGGCCGATCGCCCCAAACGTCTCAAGCCGAAATGGCCATAAAGAGCAAAATGACAATATTGATTAAAAAAAAAAAAAAAAAAGGGGGCTGTTGCTTTGCTTTTGAATTTAGCCGAGAGAGAATTTAATTGCTCTCTGACACCTTTTGAAATAAATGCATATATATTTTTTTCTTTAGCTGAAAGATTATAAGAATGGCTTTTACTTTTCAAAAACCATTATGGCCTCTGCAATTACTTTTTGACTTTTGAAAATACATATGCTCTCTCTCTCTTTAATATAGTGGCTGAAAGAAAGAAAGAAAGTAGCTTTGCTGTCTTTCAAAATTTCGTTGGACGAAAAGAAGCAATTTGCTTCTGGATGAATTTGGCAAATGGCCGAAAACAAATGCTATGGTCTCTGCGTTTTTTGAAAATGCAAGAGGAAAATGCCCTCTGTCCATTTCATTTTGGCCGAATGCCCTTATTCAACCTGGCCGATTCATTTCCTCTCTCTGGGCTGAATTGTTACTTCTCTTGGAGAGCAAAATTTTTCCATTTGTTCTTGCTAGCACATAAGGGAGTCAAATGAAAGTGATAGGGATACTCACCCAAGAGCTTGGAAGCTTCAACATCCATGGAAGTTTTGAACTCAACCGATCAATGTAAGTCTTCCGCAACTTTTTTTTGATTATTATTCACACACGAATCACGCTTAGAGATCCTGTGGCATGTCTAGGACACTAACAATGGTATCAGAGCGGGATCTAAGCTTGATTTATTTCTAGGGTTTGTAAACTTTAATTTGGGAATTTTGTGTTTAGAACTTGATTTTCCTAAATTGGTTGTTGGGTTATGTTTGAATGATGTTGAATTGGATTTGTGCATCTTTAATTTTGTGAAAATTTGATAGGATTGATTTTCCCCAAATTATAACCCTTGGCCGAAAATGATGAACCCTAGAAACTCATGGAATTTTGAATTAGACAATTGGATATGTTATTCACATGAAATTGAATATTAATTGTTGATTTAATTAGATTGAAATCAAAATTGGATATTATTTTCATGTATTGCCGTGAGATGTGAAGCATGTTATAAAATTGATTTTGCCACAATTTTATGTTGGACATGAATGTGGAAATTAAGCATGATTAATTAGATTAATTAGTGTTTTGGAAATACTAGATTAATTAATTAATTGTGTTAATTGCACTTTAATTGAATTAATATGTAATTTGGAATGATATATTAATATCATTTGTTGTATTTGGGCTAATGGGCTTGGTTGGGCCAAATTTTAGTCTTGGATTATATTTGGGCCTAAACCATTTTCATAAAGTCCAAAATATGACTTTTAGGCCTTTAATAATTTAATTGGGCCTAATGGGCCAAAATTGATTTTATGGCACTGGGTGATTCCTAATAGGCCTAGGCATTATGGGTTAGATCCATTTTGGCTGAAAGCCCAAGCCTGAAGAATTAATTAAAAGCCCATTAGACTTTAATTAAATAGTATTAGATACTAATGAGCCTTTGAGACCCATTAAGATTGGATTTGGAATCCAAGTCTTTAGGCACAAAATAGTGTAATTATTTAATTTGTAATTAAATATGAATTAGTATTGGATACAATTTAAATTGAATTTAAAATTGTAGTTCGATATAATTCAAGAATACTTACTTTGAGTATTTATTCTTAAACGAGTTTGACTCGCGCAAATCAAATCATTGTTTGAACATTGGATGGTCACTAATTAAATATTAATTAATTGGATTAGATTAATTGATAGCATGCTTCGTGTGAATACTTGGATGTATGTATGAATAATGTATATCAGATGGATATTAGATGGGTGAGGGCAATTTTGGAAATTATTGTAATAAATTTAGAATTTATTAAATTGGACCTGCTTGTCCAGCCTATTACTTCTTTTCTCATTGTATTTCTCTTCTCACCTATTCCCCTCAATGTAAATGAGGTTTCTTTAGAAGTGTTATGTAATTGGGTAGAAGTAAGAATAGTGCTAGCGGGAGAGAGGAAATGGAGAGATTTGTTCTAGGAACAAATTGTATTATATATCCATCAGCATATCATTATTAATTTATTTCGTGCCTTATTATGCTTTTAGAATGCATGTTTAAGGGTGCATGATGAGACCTAATTAAAGATAATAAATTGGTTGCCAAATCGCGACAAAAAAAACCCACATTTTATATTAAGCGATTTCCTTCCATTGAGTGATTCATTCTCAAGATCCAAGATGAGACTAATTAAAGATAATAAATTGGTTGCCAAATCGCAACAAAAAAAACCCACATTTTATATTAAGGGATTTCCTTCCATTGAGTGATTCATTCTCAAGATCCAAGATTGACACTGGTTTGTTGGCCAAAGTCAAGACCTTTGTCCATCGCGGATGTGTTTGAATCATGAAGGCTTTGTTCCATATTGTATGTCTTGTCCAAGTTGTGATTTGTTGGCCAAAGTCAAGATCACTTCTTGTCCATCGACATCGATTACGAAGCTTTTCAAAGTCAATGGGTCCCGCTTAACTGGAATCATTAAGCTTGTTGTGACAAAGCCAAGGCTTAGTTGATTCAGAGGAAAAGGTTAGGGAATATATTAGATATATTAGCATATATAGGATATATATTTCGGACTTGGATGTCCACCTACTGGATTTAGGAATTGGATGAGATCCAATTGATCTTAGAGATCTACCTAGTTATATTTTATACAACTTGTTGGCCAAAGTCAAGGTTGTGTATCTTTTAACTGGATCCTAACCCACTAGGAAACTAGGTTTCCCGAGTACTCCACAGAGGGTTAGAGTCTCGCCGAAAAATAGTGGGAGACAAGTATTAAATTTACAATTTCGTTTAGATACTTGCCAAAACACGCTCAATTTCATTTTTCGTCATTAATTATATATATATATATATATTAGTTGGACTAATATTCAATTGTTGTTTTAATTAAACAGTTGGATTGTATTCAAACTATTTCATTTGTAGTTGGTTATATAATTGGATTATAGTAATCAATATATTTGAATGTAACCGAATAATTGTAATTGATTAGATAGTTAGATTATAGTAATCATTACATTTAATTGTACCTAAAATCGTTGATTGGATAGTTGGACCATAGCAATCAAGATGACTGAAAGATTAGCGTCAAAGGATATTATCCTGGGGAAAATGTCTTTAACGACTTTAATTTTCAGATTGGGAGTAGAACCTCTTAAGCAAGAGCTTCTTAAAAAGACTTAAAGGAAGTGAAAGCGGGATAAGGTTTCGGCTTCAAGAATGTTTGTTATAAACATGTTCACTACTGGTTTTAAAATTAGATTTTGATACTAGATCTGATACATGAATATATGTACTGATGTGCGGGATCTGCTGATAAGCAGGATACTGACTTCAGATGAGATTGACCTACAAGTCGAAAATGGGACGAGAGTCGCTATTTTGGCCGTAGAAACCTAAGTTTTGGGATTGCCTTTTGGGCATGTACTTAAATTAGGAAACTGTTATAATGTATATAGTTTGACTAGAAACATTATCTCTGTATCTAGTTTAACCCGTTGCGGGTATACCTTTATATTCTGAAACACCGGGTGTTTTTATTTATAAAGATGATATCGAGATATACGCATTAGATGTGAATAACAGTATTTATATTTTGAATATAAATGAATCTCAAACATATAACATGACAAACAAATAGCTCAAATTGAGTAAATCAAATGAGACTTATTTGTGGCATTGTCATCTGGGATGCATTAACAAGACTCGTATATCCACACTTTCGAAGAGTGGATACTAGGACGAATTTGATTCTAATTCAAATGATGTCTACGAATCTAGTTTATTAGACAAAGTGCCTAAAACATCTTTTACTTGGTAAAAGTGCAAGTGCCACTGATCTATTAGCCCTCGTTCATAGTGACGTAAGTGGGCCCATGTCTAGCTAGGCTAGAGGTGGATATGAATACTTCGTAACCTTTACGGATGTGGCATCGCGTTACGGTTATGGGTATCTTATGAAACACAAGTCAGAAACTTTTGAGTAATTCAAAGAGTTTCAACACGAAGTATGAAAACAGACCGATAAAAGTATTAGAACAATGCGGTTAGACCATGATGGACAATACTTAAACAGATGAGTCGCTCTGAGCTACCATTTTCCTTCTAAGGATACGCATTAAACAGTGCAATACTTATTTTGAATAAGGTTCCATGAAAATCTGTTAGACAGACTTCATATTAGATATGAACAGAAAAGAAACCAGGTTTCTCATTCCTGGAGATTTGGAAATGCTGGGCATATGTTTGGATGATACCAAACTATAACCCAAATCGGATAAGTGCCTAATTTTAAGTTGTCCTAGGGAAACCAAAGTATAGTACTTATACAACTCACAAGAGAACAATGCAATTGTTGCTCTCCATGCGGTTTTCCTAAGAGGAATTCTGATATGCAGTGGTAAGTGGGAGGAAAGTAAAACTCGATGAAAATCGAAGTAATACTATTCCAGGCACCGACTCCTATACGGAACATAAACAGTTCATCAAGGATGAAACTGTACCATAATCTTCGAATACACAAGAACTACGTAGTTCAGAGAGAGTAGAAAACAACCTGAGAGGTATGAGTTTCTGATCTCACCTCATGTAGATGTCAATCTTATTGAGGAAGATAACCCGACTACAAATGAGGAAGTGATACAAGATATTGACTCCTTTTATGGCAAAGTGCCATGAAGTCCGAAATGGATTCCATATATATCAATCATGTTTGGATACTGGTTGACGTACCAGAAGGCATTGTGCCTATTATTACTATATGTGTCTTCAAGAAAGACATACATGGATGGCAACATACAAATGTACAAAGCTAGGCTTGTACAGAAAGGGTATCGTCAAAGACATAGTGTCGACTACGACGAAACGTTTTCACTGTTGCCATGATTAAATCCATTTGGATAATGCTTGCAATAATTGTATATTTCGTTTATGAAATATGACAGATGGATGCCAAAACCACTTTCCTTAACGGAAACCTTTTGGAGGATGTTTACAACATCCTGACGATTTTGTCGTGCCAAAACATGCAAATAAGGTTTGCAAGTTAAATAGATCCATTTATGGATTGAAGCAAGCATTGTGTTATTGGAACCAGCATTTTGATGTAATCATAATGATATATGATTTAATTCAAAACGAAGACAATTCTTGTGTATATAAGAAGGTTAGTGAGAGCGCACTAACAATGAATGTCTTATAAGTTGATGATGTATTGCTTCTTAGCAATAACATTCCCATAATAAAATCTGTGAAAGCTTGGCTTTCATGAAAATTCTCCAAAGAATACCTGGGAGAAGCAGGCTTTATTCTAGGAATAAAGATCTACTGTGATAGATCTAGAAAGCTGCTGACACCCTCCCAGAGTTCGTACGTTTTGAAATGTACGTGACTTGTGTCTCATATGCTTTGAGCACATGTAGACACAATCAGGCCAATCCAAGTGATGGTCACTGGATTGATGTTTAGAACATCCTTGAGTATCTTGGATGAACCAATGATGCTTTCTTAAAATATGGGGAAAAGAGAACTTGAGGTAACTAGGTTCACCGCTGTAAGTTTCCAAACCGATAAAAACGACTGTAAGTCATAATAAAGGTATGTATATAGTTTGAATAACGGAATAGTGAGCTGGAAATCTTCCAAGCAAGATACTGTTGCCGAATAAATAACAAAAGCGGAACATTGCTGCAGATGAGGCAGCAATAGAAGCATTTTGGATCTAAATAATCCTAATTGGATTATGAGTAGTTCTGTTAGC
Organism: Zanthoxylum bungeanum; assembly: GCA_019454045.1. NCBI lineage: Eukaryota > Viridiplantae > Streptophyta > Magnoliopsida > Sapindales > Rutaceae > Zanthoxylum > Zanthoxylum bungeanum. The sequence continues at coordinate 63,792 of SKCR01037021.1, read as the reverse complement.
AGTTGAGCTAGGCTACAGCGCAGGCTAAAGAACTGCGGTCTCATCAATGATCCAAGTATGTACTTCAACTATTTCATCTGATTCGTTAGATCATACATCGTGGCGATGTGATGATCGAATAAATCGCATCAGATGATAACCTTGCAAATCCGCTGACGAAAGTTGTTTCTCAGCAGAAATTTGAGCGACCCGTACATAGTTCAAGTGTTAGACACTTCAGTGATTGGCTATAGGCCAAGTGGGAGATTGTTGGACAATTATGGCCCATAGCATCACTATTTGTACAGAACATGGTGTTGTTGTAAATATTAACTATGTGACAAAGGAAATTGCTCTTTTATCATTTGTAATTGGATTACCAAGATACATAAATGATAAAAGTCCTTATGATTAGTTCCGGATTGAGATGATATGACACAGTATCAATCCACGAAGGTTTAATCATTAAATATCCCTAGTCGTAGTATTATCGAGACTGGACATCGATAATGCGGAATAGACTAGTATTGCACTTGTGCGCGTTGTGGGAGCATAACGGCATAGTTCTCATATATTTGGGTATTGGATACTCATGCAAGTGTAATAGAAGGTTGTGTTTTACCGATGGTACGGAAAATAGCTTCGCTCTGGATAGACCCCTCGGAATCCCATTGGTAGTATGACTAGGTGTCTATGGGAGTCCGAATCAGGGTAGATGTATTTGGTCTTAACCTGAGACTTGCATCGCTAATACTTGCGACAATCAATATACTTTAGTTGTGGTTGTCCAGGACTTTAACAGGTTCTGAGTACGCCTCTTCTGGGTATATTGAGAATCATAGTGTATTGGGTGTGATGTCGAGATGGAAGTATCACTTCAGTCATATGGAGATGATGATCACGCAGGGATACAGAACTGGTACTCTAAGTGCTATAGCCATCGGGGAAGTATGACTTGGTCATGACTTTCCGATCATAAAGAGACTAGTTGCTTGTGATCCGATATATGCTTCGTACGGGGCAGGCACAACTCCAGCCCCAGGCCTTGCATGTGACATCTGATACTGGATCGTAATACGCAATACTACATAGACTACGCCTGACAAAGATCTTGTATTACGCAGCAGAATATTTCTGGAGAATTGGGTAGGCACGGTGCTTTGCTAGAAGCCAACCATGTCTTGTAAATCGGTAAATACGTGGTATCGGGTACGCACGTGTTCGGATAGTCCGATGACCGTATTTACTGCCAACATATCCAGGGATCTCTTGGGTCGCATCCCAAAGATTCACCGATGATGTTTGACTCAGACAAAATTAATCTGGGATTAATTATGAGAGAGAATTTTAATCTGGGATTAATAATAGATAGAATATTAATCTGGGATTAATTAAAAGAGAGAGAATTAATCTGGGATTAATTACGGTAAGAATTTATCTGGGATTAAATTCGTCGATAGGAGAGAACGCGATTAATTTGGAATTAATCGGTAAAATAAATTTAATAGTTAAATTAGATTTTACTATTTAATTTATTTAATTTGGCTAAATAATATATTTGATATATTAATTGAAATTGGATTTCAATTGAAAATTAAATTGGATTTTAATTTTGCGAACGAATTAATTTGGAATTAATTCACGAGCAATTTTCGTAATAATTTTACTGGGTATTATTATTTAATTAAATTGGATTTAATTATACCGCGACGAAAATTCGTTTAATCGGATTAAACGAATCCGAGCCTGAAGTGTGTTGAGTAAGCCCACTTGAATTTTGAATTTAAAGTGCAACCCACTTTACTTACATCATTAGTTACCCTTGGTGATTGATTGGACGATGAATTTTGATGGAAACTTAAAATACACTCAACATTTAATTTTAGAAATTATTCTCTCCTCTCATTGGCATTTGGCAATGAATTGATTTGGCCGGATGGCCTAAATGCAATGGGCCGATCGCCCCAAACGTCTCAAGGCCGAAATGGCCATAAAGAGAAAAATGACAATATTGATTTAAAAAAAAAAAAAAAAAAAAAGGGGCTGTTGCTTTGCTTTGGAATATAGCCGAGAGAGAATTTAATTGCTCTCTGACACCTTTTGAAATAAATGCATATATATATTTTTCTTTAGCTGAAAGATTATAAGAATGGCTTTTACTTTTCAAAAACCATTATGGCCTCTGCAATTACTTTTTGACTTTTGAAAATACATATGCTCTCTCTCTCTTTAATATAGTGGCTGAATGAAAGAAAGAAAGTAGCTTTTCTGTCTTTCAAAATTTCGTTGGACGAAAAGAAGCAATTTGCTTCTGGATGAATTTGGCAAATGGCCGAAAACAAATGCTATGGTCTCTGCGTTTTTTGAAAATGCAAGAGGAAAATGCCCTCTGTCCATTTCATTTTGGCCGAATGCCCTTATTCAACCTGGCCGATTCATTTCCTCTCTCTGGGCTGAATTGTTGCTTTTCTTGAGAGCAAAATTCTTCCATTTGTTCTTGTTAGCACATAAGGGAGTCAAATGAAGGTGATAGGGATACTCACCCAAGAGCTTGGAAGCTTCAACATCCATGAAAGTTTTGAACTCAATCGATCAATGTAAGTCTTCCGTAACTTTTTTTTGATTATTATTCACACACGAATCACGCTTAGAGATCCTGTGGCATGTCTAGGACACTAACAGGTATATTTGGTCTTAACCTGAGACTTGCATCGCTAGTACTTGCGACAATCGGTCAACTTTGGTTTTGGTCGTCCAGGGCTTTAACATGTTTTGTGTATGCCTCTATTGGGTTTATCGAGAATCGTAGTGTATTGGATGTGATGTCAAGACGGAAGTATCACTCCAGACATATGGAGATGATGATCACGCAGAGATTCATAACTAGTTCTCTATTGTGTTGCAACCATCGGGATAATATGACAAGGTCATGATTATCCGATTCAAACAGACTAGTTGCTTGATATCCGATATGTGCTTCGTACGTGACATACACTATTTCAGCCCCAGGCCTAGCACGTGCATCAGATACTGGATCGTAATACGCGATACTACGTATTCTACGCCTGACAAAGATTATATATTCCAGTAAAAATATTTCTAGAGAATTGGGTAGGCATGGTGCTTTGCTAGAAGCCAACCATGTCTTGTAAATTGGTTAGGACGTGGTACGAGGTACTCACTTTATCGGATAGTCCGATAACCAGATTTACTGCCAACATATCTAGAGATCTCTTGGGTCGCTTCCCAAAGATTCACCGATGACAGTTGACTCGACTAGAATTAATCTGTGATTAATTTAGAGAGAGAAAATTAATCTGGGATTAATTGAAGCTTTATTTAATCTGGGATTAAATGTGTTCGTAAGAGAGAGAACACGATTAATTTGGAATTAATCGCTTTAAATTTGATTTTTCTATTTAATTTATTTGAATGGGCTAAAATTAATATATCGGATATATTAATATGAATTGGATTTGATTACGAAATTAAAGTCGGACTTTAATACGAACGAACGAATTAATTTAGAATTAATTTGTAAGCGACGTTTGTAATATATTTGTGAGGCACCGTTATTTAATTAAATTAGATTTAATTATTTAGCGATGAAAGTTCGTTTAATCAGATTAAACGGAACCGAGCCGCGGCAAATGTTCGTAGAGAAATTTGAATTTTGAATTCAAATGTGGGGCCCACTTCACATGTGGTAGTTGGCATTTATTCTTGCCACCTACCACTCAACCACATTGTAATGGTTTTAGTAAAACCATTTACCCAACTACCAAGTTTAGGTAAAAGGGTAAAAGGCTTTTACGAAAACCAATTCTCTCTCTCTCTTTTGTAACACTTGTAACAAACACAAAAACCCTAGTTTTCTTAAGCTTGGGCGTGAGCTTCCCTGTCCATCTCTCTTTGATTTTGTTGCAAACTCAAAGAAGCTAACACTTCAAAGAATCAACAAAGGTGATAGGGAAACAACTCAAAGCTTGGAATCACCATTCAAAGTTGGATCTTGGAGATCAACTTCACAAATTTTAAAACCTCAAATCCGTTCTTTGTAAGTATTTCCGTAACTTATAATGATCTTAATAACTTGTTTTCATGCTTATTAGATCCTTGGCATGTTCTAGGAACACTAACAATTAGTTGGACTAATATTATTTTATTTTTTCTTTGAACAGTTAGACTGTACTTAAGAGTACTCTATTTGTAGTTGGTTATATAATTGGACTATAGTAACCATTGCATTTGAGTGTACCCGAATATTTAATTGGATAGTTGGACTATAGCAATCAAGATGGCTGGAAAGATTAGCATTAGGGACATTATCATGGGTGAGAATGTCTTTAATGACGTAAACTTTCCAGGCTAGGAAATAAATCTCAAGATATTCTAGGAGTTGAGAAGTTGCTTTATGTTATAGAGAGACCTCTCGGGTGTGAGCCCGGACATGAGCAGCCAGTAGAGCATGAGCTTGGAAGACTCATCATGATGATAACTCTATTACTTAATCTGTTTTGCTTGCTATAATGACTCCCCAATTTCATCATCAGAACAAGGGATTGGATCTTTATGCGATGATGTTGAAGTTGAAAGATCTTCATAGATATAATCTTAGATCTCAGAAGTATGATTTGTAATCCTGAAACTACATGTGTACATGTCTATCTCAATCAATTCCAATATCTTTCAATTCTAATATTCGTCAAATCCAAGATCGAAACAAAATCATCTGTATTAAATTCAATATTAATTCCTCAAAATGTTTTTAAAAACATTATTATCAGAATCCTTTATTTGCAGAATCTCAAATCTCTAAAATACCTTGTCTTTCCTTTAAATAGCATGAAAATGTAAAGAACTATATATCATATGTAAGTCATAAAACTTTGACCTCATTAAGAAATAACTGAGATAGGTAAATTCTGAAAGCAAACTACTCCACTCATAGTGTTATCGCAAGTCGGGGTGGTACACGGTGTGGGTGACATTTAATTACCTTAACGTCGATCTAAAGTCAAAGCAACCATTAGTCTTCTTCCTTATAACTCAAAATATTTACATATGATAAGAAATAATATGTAATTCATGAATACTAAATCTACTTAAATATTGAAAATATCTATAGTATCTATTAATTTTACTAGCTTAGATTTAGTGTTGTACAAGTGCGGTAGCCGAAATTTATATTTTACTAATCACCAGAAACTTCACTGCTTCAAATCTAACTTTGAAAATTCACTATAATTAATTGAGGAAGAATTCGAAGTTGGAATTTTAATCAAATAGTATTTGATGTATTTAGTTTATGTTGATTCTTACAGTTCTCAATTTCAATACCAAAAACTCAAGTTATGGATAAAAGAACAGGAGCTGTGCAACTGAAAAATCTGGGCACAGGGGTAGCAGATCACCCGACTTCACAAATTCGGTTCGGTCTCATCTTAAGTCCAAAAATTCTAAATTTTGGATATGTTACTCCCCTATGTGTCTATTTTACCTAAACAGTTTATTCTTCATCAATGAGACATCACAAACATGACTTATAAGTAAATCTTCACAGTCTTTCCAGAAAGTATCCTAAACCAACACCGTTACATTACTTTCTTATTTTGCCTTCTCATTAACTCCTTCAATCCAACAATAGAATTTTAATTATTATAAGCACTTTTAATAACATATAAAACATGCTTAATTTCCTAATTTAATATAAGCTTGGCATTTCATGAAACACTTGGTGCGCGAAATGCCAAAACTTCATCTTTTACATAACCCAAGTTATCTTTACTCCCATTTTACTTGTCTATCTTCTAACAACAGAAACCAATATTCCATAACACATTTAAAACAACCCACCCTTCCTCCTAGGCTTAACCAAAACCCCCTCCAACTCCACTCTCAAAGCTTTCAACATCACATAAACTAAATCAATTACAAGTATTCAAATCATCATAAATCTAACTTTCTAAATCATCACTGTTAGACAATTATGACCCATAGCGTCACTATTTGTACAGATCATGGTGTTATTGTACAAATTAACTATGTGACAAAGGAGATTGCACTCTTATCATTTGTGATTATATCACCTAGATGTATAAATGATGAGAGGTCCTTATGATTTTTTTCCTGGATTGAGAATGATATGAGGCAGTATAAGTCCACGAAGGATAAATCATTAAATATCCCTAGTCAGAGTAATATCGAGATTGGACATCGATAAATACGTAAAAGACTAGTATTACACTTGTGCGAGTTGTGAGGGCATAACGGCAAAGTTCTCATACCGATGGTACGGGAAATAGCTTCGCTCTGGATAGACCCCCTTGGAATTCCATTGGTAGTATGACTATGTGTCTATGGAAGTCCGAAATCGGGGTAGGTGTATTTAGTCTTAACCTGAGACTTACACCGCTAATACTTGCGATAATTAATATACTTTGGTTGCGGTCGTCCAGGGCTTTAACAGGTTCTGTGTATGCCTATACTGGGTATATTGAGAATCATAGTGTGTTGGGTGTGATGTCAAGACGGAAGTATCACTCCAGTCATAGTCACGTAGGATACGGTACTGGTGCTCTTAAGTATTACAGTCATCGGGATGATATGACTAGGTCATGTTCATCCGATTACAGAGACTAGTTACCAGACATCCGACATGTGCTTCGTTAGAGGCAGACACAGCTCCAGCCCCAAGCCTGGCAAGTGACAGTCCGATACTGGATCGATATACGCAATACTACGTATACTACGCCTGATACAGATCCTTTATTCCTGTAAGGATGTTTCTGGAGAATTGGATAGGCATGGCGCTTTGCTAGAGGCCAACCTTGTCTTGTAAATCAGTAAAATGTAGTATGAGGTACTTACGTATTCGGATAGTTCGACGACCGTATTTACTGCTAACATATCCGGGGATCTCATGGGTTGCTTCCCAAAGATTCACCGATGACGTATGACTCGCACTTTAATTAATCTGGGATTAATTAGAAGAGAGAGAAAAATTAATCTGGGATTAATTTCGGAGATATTTTATCTAGGATAAAATATCAATTAAAGAGAGATAACGATTAATTTGGAATTAATCGGTAAATTAATATATTCGATATATTAAATGAAATTGGATTTCGATGCGGAATTAAAATTAAATTTTAATTCGGGCGAACGAGTTAATTTAGAATTAATTCGTTAGTGACATGAATAGTAATCATGCTTGGCATGATTATTTAATTAAATTAGATTTAATTACGACGTAACGGAAAAATCGTTAATTTGGAATCAACGAACCCGAGCCCGAGATTATTTGCAAGCGCATTCGTATTTAGAATTCATGTGCGGTACGCAAGTCAAATCAAGCGTCAAATCATTAGTCGAATCAAACGTCAAATCGTTAGTCGTTTCAAGCATCAAATCACTTGTCACTTTCAGTGATGTGACTTGACAACTTAATTGATTGAGTGACTTGACCACTTGATGGATGTGACTTGAAATGAATAGTGATGCAAGTGGTTGGCATAGTTTATTTGACTTTTTGATAGCCAAATGTGTGTGAAATGCATTTGAAATTAACAAAAGTGTATAAGATACACTTGGTGCCATATTCCAACACAATTTTTTCTCTCTCTCTCTCGCTTCTTCTCCCTCTCCTTTTCTTCCTTATTTGCTTCGGCCATGGGTAGTTTTGACTTCTGTTTTGGGCGTGAAAATGGAGGAGGAAGATGATGATTTTGTGGCAAAATCGGGAGTGCTAGCACACTCCAAAGTCTTATGAAGGTGATAGGGAAGTCTACCCATGAGCCGGGAATCGTTTGACGAAAGCTTGGAGCTTGGAACTTGGCTCAAAACTGAAATCTTGGAGAGGGACTGTAGTGGACTGCCATGACTTCCATTGGGCAGAAAATGAATTTTTGTTCGATGCCGCGTCAATCAACCGATCGATGTGAGTATTTCGCAACTTCATTGATTTGTATTCGCACATATTTCATGCTTATTATTGATCTTGGGACCTTAATAGAAACCAACGATCACAACATCTAAACTCGTAAACCTCAACTTAGCTCAATATTTAGGGTTTCAAAATTTGGGAGTCTCTCAAAAAAATTACCTTCAATCAGGTTCATTCTTCACTAATAGAGTCTCTAAGCTTCCTTTTCACCTTTCGAAACTTGATTTTGATGGATTTCTCTTAGTTGTCTTTGGAAATTTGCAAGAAAAATGAAAAATATGCACCTATGCTCTCTATGGAAGTTTCGGCTAAGGGGGAATAATGGATGGTTTCCAATTTTGTCTTTAGTTTCTTATAAATGATAAAAATAAATCTTGAAACTTATAGCTTTTTCTAGAAAAATGGGGACTGGGCCCAAAAATTAAGATTCTTGTTGGGCGTAATTGGGTTGGTTAAAATAAAGCTACCATTATTCTTAGAATTGGGCCTTTATTTTGACTTGGGCCTAATATGCTAGTACTAGACCAGCTAGGCCTATGATCGAATATGGTTTATTAGCCACTAATTCGTCTCCAAGAGTTTTCACTAATGCTCTTAGAAATTTTTTATCTAAGTCACCAAGTTACAACTTTAGTTGAGTTGTGAAATTTGAGCCACTACAATTCACCCCCCCTTAAAAATGATTCGTCCTCGAATCAAAATACCTAAAAGTATATAACATACCTTTTTTCTGCGAATAGTTGGGGATATTGCTCTCTCATGGCTTCTTATAGCTCCCATGTGGATTCTTATCCCTTGTAGTGCTGCCAAACCACCTTAATTGAGGGAATCCATCTATATCATAACTTCCACGTCTCTCTGTCCACTATTTCTACTAGTTGCTCTAGATAGGATGTATCTTTGCTAAAATAAATTGTTTGGGGTTCTAACACATGAGATTCATCATACAAGTACTTGCATAGGATAGATATATGAAAAACAGGATGTATCTTATACATGCAAGGTGGAAGCACTAGTTTATATGGTCTCCTTCAAACTCTAGAAGTATCTAAAACGACACGACATACCAAAGGCTGAGTTTATCCCTTTTGCCAAATCTCATAACTCTTTCAAAATGGATACATACTAGAGCACAGAGTCTCATACCTAAAACTCTAAATCTTTTCACCAATGATCAGTATAAGTTTTATGACGACTCTGAGTAATTTTCATCCTCTCTCTGATCAAATTCACTTTCTTCATTGTGTCTTATACCAGATCAGGTCCAAATAACTTTGTTCCCCAATTTCAAACCATCATACTGGGGATCTGTACTTCCTACTATATAAAGCCTCGAAAAGAGCCATCTGAATGCTTGCCTAAAAATTATTGTTATATGCAAACTCTAAAAGTGGTAAATGCTGGTTCCAACTACCTTCAAAATCAATTACACAGGCTCGTAACATGTCTTCCTAAGTCTGTATGGTCTGTTCTGACTTACCATTTGTTTGAGGGTGGAAAACCGTACTAAAATATGGTTGGGAACCCAAAGCTTTTTGAAATGACTGCCAAAACTTGCATGTGAATTTGGAATCTCAATCAGGGTATTCCATGCAATGAAACTATTCCATCCAGATACAATCTGGTAAATTGAGATGCCGAATGACTAGTCTTTACTGGAAGGAAATGCCAGACTTAGTCAACTTGTCCACAATCCCCAATATAGAGTCATACCTCCTCGAGATACGTGGAAGCCCTACCACGAAATCCATAGGAATATTCTCTGTTTCCATTCAGGAACATCTAAGTTTTGAAGTTTCCCTATCGGTCTTTGATACGCTGCTTTAGCTTGTTGTCAAGAAATTCAATTTGCGACGAATTCTGCCATATCTTTTTTCATACTGTCCTACCAGTAGAGATCTTTGAGATCATGGTACATTTTTTTGATTCCATGATGCATGGTGTAGGATGAGGCAGGATGAGGCGTGAGCTTTCTCTAATAACAAATGTCTTAACTCTTGAATTGGGGGAACAATAATTCTATTTTACTTTCTAATGAGGTTTTCGCTGTCTATATAGCACTCATCATCTATGCTTTTCTCTAATCTTCTTCTAATCTGCTGAATTTGAGGGTCCTTGTAGGAACGAAGCGGGGTTTACCGCTATGCCTATGATGCTCAGCGACCATGACACTGTTAGGCTCGCAAACCGTAGAGAGTACGGAGTAGCCCGCAGGGGGACTAAACCGTAGAATAAATGAGTCGACACCCATTGTGAATTGGGAAAAGATTTAAGGCCGCACTCACCCCTCGCTAGGGAATACCTGAAACTGTTGGGTTCAGAATGGTCACTTACTTATGCCAGTATAATGGACGGGTTCACACAATGGTATAACCAAGTCTTAATGCAGTTCATACAAAGGTAATTCAAATAACTACAGATTTGCACACCCATAAACATTAATAGAAATAATAAAAGCATATTACATAAAGAAATACAAGAAGCTATAACAAAAATGATAAAAAAAGGGCAAGAAAAACGTCAATAAATAAATAGCAAATAAAAAATGGAGTTAATCAAGATTGGCACGTGGAATAATATCCCAAATACAAACTACACTACTGTCCATTCAGATTCGGTTACGAAATTTATGTTTGGGTTTCCATCTGATATACCACAAGGGATAATAACACATAAAATCATCAATGCAATGTAAGCGGACATAAAAAATATAACCATGCATATTCGGATAATCCTCAACATGAACAAATAAAATAAAGACGAAATAATAAAATAAAGATAAATAATAAAATAAATATGAAATAAAAAATAAAGATGAAAGTGAATAAATAAATAGTAAAATAAATAACAAAATACCGAAGAAGAAAAATAATGTGACCAGAAATTTGGCATTCTTTCATATAGGACTTCGCATACACCACTGGACGTATTTCACCTCCAACCAAGCATGAAGCGTCTGAAAATATAAAAATAAATTGGGTAAGGGTGCCCTCAGGTCTTACATTTCAAGTTTCTTTCTCGGAAGTGCATCAGACCGTTGCCGGAAGGATCGAAGCTTGGTTCGCTATTTTTGGTTGTTGGTTCGTTGTTTCTTGTTGCTGTTTTACTATTTCTGGTTGTTATTTTGCTATTTCTTATTGTTGTTTTTGCTGTTTCTGGTTGCTGTTTTTTGGTTGCTATTTTGCTAGTTTGCTGGTTGCGCTGTTTGCTATTTTTGGTTGTTTTTTGGCTGCTATTTTTTGGTTATTTTTGGCTGTTGTTTTAGTTATTTTGACTACTGTTTTGTTTTTTTAGCTGTTGTTTTGACTGATATTTTTGGTGATTTGGGCCGCTGTTTTGGTTGTTTCGGGCTGCTATTTTAGCTGATGTTTTTAGTGATTTTTAGCTATCATTTTGGTTGTTTCTCTTTCAATTTTTTGGTGATTTTCTCTTGATTTTTGGTGTTTTTATTGGATTATTTTTTCCGATGATTTTGGCACTATTTTTGGGTGTTTTCTCCAATATTTTTTCTTTGATTTTATTTGTTGCTTCTCGGTTCTAGGGTACTTTTTTTATTTTTCGGTGAGTCTTGGTTTTGGTTATTTTATTTTCCAAAGATGGCTTTTATTTTGTTGTTTCGGTGGTTGTTGTTGGTGATGGTTGGGGTTTCAGTGATGGGTGAAGCAAATGAGGCTTTAGGGTTTTTTAGGGATTTCACGTCCAAGGTCTTTGAAGAGGAAGAAGAGAAGCCTTAAGGGTTTTTTTTTTTGGTGTTGCCGTGAAAGGAAGCCTCTCCCCCTTTGATGATTTGGAGGGTTCTCTACACAAGGAAACAAATCATGTTTATTTTTTAAATTTATTTTGGGAAAGAATCTTATAAATTTAGGGATGGGGATGATTTCAAATCTTGTTCATTGGAAAGAATTGGATTTCACATCTTGTTAAATTGGAATGTGTTGATGAGGGAATTTACAAATGTGAATTACATGAGATTTTATCTTTTGGGGAAGATTTGGGCGTCCATGGGAGGTTTGCATGGGCCTTGGGCCGATTGTGTGGGTTGTAGGGTAATGGGCCAGTTGTAGGTGTTTGGGGCTTGTCCGGGGCTAAGGTTCGAAACAGCAGCTGAACGATTCCGAGGCAGGCTAGTGAGTTCGAATCCGATGAGGTGCTAATTTTGGAGGTTTTCTTTCCTTCCAGCATTCATTTTTGACAACTTCCATTATATTTCAGGTAGTGCCTCCATATGAGGCTCATCATCAAGCTTATGAAAAAATATAGTGTCTACAGTCGCCCTCACTTTGATGGGGCTTGTTCAGTGTGTGACAGTGACAACCATTTCAAAGTCATGCATGTATTTTTACTTACCTAGTTCGTCGATCGTTTCATGACATACCTGTTGGTTCGCTACTTTTGCGAGATGCTTCGATCTCTTGGATTTGTTCCCGTACTGAGTTGATTTGATGGCGAGGTTCTTTGACCCATAGGCTTCATTCCCGAACCATACTGGGTGTGAGATGCTTCGATCTTTGGGCTACATTTCGAAACAGAGTTGAGTTGATGGCGAGGTGCTTTGACCCATGGGCTTTATTCCCGAACTATACTGGCTGTGAGATGCTTCGATCTCTGGTATCAAGCCTGCTCGTAGCTCACCCGTAACCCGTAAAGTAGGCAATATGTAATATTGTAGTAGGAGCCTCTTACTCCATCCGAAGAGGAGAATCTCTATTAAGCTTTCTTTTTCTTCTCAGCCCAAGTTCAAAGACAGCTCGCTCAGTCGAACCGAACTACAAGAGTTTTAAGTATTCTAATGACATCCTTTTGGTTTGGCGACCAGACTCGGCCCTTCATCAAGGGGAGCTTTTCCTTTGTCTTCCACAGGGGCCTCGGGCTAAAATTAGACTTGTGTAGCGAACTCTACCAATTGAGAGCAAATACACTAATAAATACTAGTAAAAAAGGCTTTCTACACAAGCTCTCACAGAAAGGATCAGAACACAATAGTAGTTGACTTAATAGGACTAACCCACCTCATCAATCTACATATAACACATCTACTTCGATCTCTGAGCTTTATGTCCGAATTGTGATGAGTCGATGGTGAGGTGCTTTGACCCTTGTGCTTTATTCCTGAACCATTCTGGGTGTGAGATGCTTCGATCTTTGGGCTTTATTCCGGAATTATGCTGAATTTATGGCGGGGTGCTTTGACCCATTGGCTTTATTCCCGAACTATGCTGGGTGTGAGATGCTTCGATCTTTGGACTTTATTTCAGAACTGTGCTGAGTTGATGGAGAGGTGCTTCGACCCCTGTGCTTTATTCCTTAACCATGCTGGGTGTGAGATAATTCGATCTCTGGGTTTTTTTTCCCAAACTGAGTTGAGTTGATGGCGAGGTGCTTCGACCATTGGGCTTTATTCCCGAACTATGCTGGGTGTTAGATGCTTCGATCTCGGGGCTTTATTCTCGAACTGTCCTGAGTTGATGTCGAGGTGCTTTGACCTCTGGGCTTTATTCCCGAATTGAGTTGAGTTGATGGCGAGGTGCTTTGACCCCTGGGCTTTTTTCCCGAAGTTGTTCTCCATTCCCGGAGTATCGTTCCTAGTTTGCTCTTCCTCATTCCCGAGGAGTTACTTATCCTCATTCCTGAGGTTGTTCTCCTTTCCCAGAGTGTCATTCCTGGCTTGCTCATCCTCATTCCTGAGGAGTTGCTTGTCATCATCGTTTTTTCTTTTTCTTTAAAACCTGCAAATATAAAATAAAAATTTTGTGTATGCGATATGTATTCATGTATGCATGGATGCATTCCCTATTCCGATGGGTTTTCTTTTTCCTATTGGCTTGATGTCATCCTTGGTTAGGCATTCCTTGTGCTAGAGGGTTTTCCTTCACCCTTTTAGGGATCCTCTTGGACTTTGGTGCCCTCTTGCCAACGAAAAGTCTTTGGTCGCCCCTTAGCCTGCTTACAGTTTCCTTCTGCCTATTCTTCTTCGGTGATTGCTCAGTTCTCTTTGGTTTCATGGCTCAAGATCTCGTTGTGTCCCTTATTCACGGGGTAGTAGACTGGTCACCCCAAACCTTTCTCAGCTTTCTTCTATTCGGTACCCGCACTGGATCAAAGTAGATTACGCCTTCTTGAAAGTGGCCTCATCCTTTTGGGATACTGAAAATTATGTCTTGCAATTCCCAGATTTCGAAATATATCCTCTTCTTGAGGAGTTTGCTGCCATTCTCAGCTTGTATTTTTCTCTTACAACCCTTCATGGATATTGAAAAATCATATCTTCCGATTCCCAAAGCTTTCCTTTGCTATCCTGAGGATGCAGAAAGGTACTGTATTGTGCTTCGTTCATTGAGTTGTAAGTTCTTTCTACCTTTTATCTAAGCTATCCTTTAGGATTTTGAACTTAGCAAATCACTCAATCTTGCCTAAGTCGTTTTTTCAGGTTTTCAACTCAGTGAGCTAAATTTTTTCAGATCTGTCCTCATTCTCGAGACTCTTTACTCGTCCTCATTCTAGAGGTTCCTCTCCATTATTGGAGTTCTTCTCCTAGATCTCCTGACCTTGGTCCAGCATCTAAGAAACAAAAGATTTGATTTGAAATCACTTGACTCTAATCTTTATCAGTTAGCCGGAATTTATGCAATCTATGAACATCTTGAACATTTGTTTCAAAAAAAACGTTTACATTACTTCTTAGTATATATGTAGGAAATAAACTGCATTATAAGGGTACCTCCATCGCTAATTTTTCCTCGCGGATTTTTTAATTAAGCATTTTTCTTACTCACTCATGCTCTATTTTTTGCTTGGGTGTCCTTTGTAGATTTTCAGCCCAACAAGCCTTTCTTTTTCTTTTTTTCTTTTTTTTTTATTACGTAAAGTATTGCTTCAGCTTATCCATGTCGATAGGCTCGGTGAACTCATTCCCTTCTAAATCTGACACTCTCACTGCCCAATTCCTCGTCATATTTTGACTAGGTATGGCTTTTCCCAATTACATTCCCCTTGGGTCCATTATTAGAGGCTTTGACTGCTTGAGAACTCGATCACCTTCCTTGATTTGGTGGGATGCACTCTCTTGTTGAATTCCCGGGCTAACCTTTTCTGATATAGCTGCATTTGGTACAAGGCCTTCATCCTTTTCTCATCTAGTAATGCTAGTTGTTCAAACCTCTAAGATGCCCATTCCTACTAAGGCAATCTGCCTCTGCTAGTACCCGCATTGATTGTATTTCTATTTCCGCTGGTAACACTATCTCCATCCCGTACTTCTGAAATTGGACTCCATTGTCCATCATTATGTGATATGGCATTCCGTATTGACATACTATGTTAAGGGCTATGAACTTGGCTATCTAGCCTACATCATCGCAAAAAAGATTTTTTTCGCCTCTTGATAATGGGCATCATACGAAAGCATCTTCTAACTAAGGTAGTATATTTCATGTTCCACACCTGTCTCATCTACCTGTACCATCATCGCCCCCAGTGCTTCGGGTTCTATGGCCGAATACAACACCAAGGGTTTGCCCGACCTCAGGATTTTCAAGACTAGAGGTTTAACCAAGTACTCTTTGATCTTGTGAAAAGCTTCTTGACATTTCCTATTCCACTCCATAGGCTGGTCTTTCCTCAATAGCTTGAAGATGAGCTCACATACCAATTTTAGCTTAGTAATGCCTTGAACTTTTCACGGTCCCTAATTTACTGGAATTTTCCGAGAAAAGCTATTACTTCTTTTTCTGTCTTCGGTACGGGTATCTCAGTAATTCTTTTGATCTTTTCTGGGTTTACTTCTATCTGCTTCTTGACTTCTCCCCTAACCTTTTCGGCCTATTCTTGCCTTATTATTTGGAGCTTCTGTTTTACTGGTCTCATGTTCGGAAAAGATGGTATCATGTGCTGGGCAATACTTCTGTCCGCTCCTGGCATATCTTCATCGGACCAGGAGAATACTTTTACATATTTTATTAATATTCTCTCTAATGTTTTCCGCTCATCAGAGGTAACCTCACTTGTAATTGAAATTTCCTTGGGGTTTTCACATATACCAATATTAAATGCATTTGTCTTTGTTGAGTTAATGTCAAAGAAGCTCATGTCATTCGTGTTATGATGCAGACTAACAGGAAAAGACACAAACAAGTAAACAAAATCAATGTCTTTATGATTAATAAATACCGGATTATAACCAAACAAATCAGGAAAATAAACATCTTCGTCATTTGCAATCTTCTTCCGTCTTCTTTCTCTCTTCGAGTGTCAAATTCTCCAACTGCAGTAGTTCTTCCTCCCCTTTATCTTCATATTTTCAACATCTTCTACTTGTGGTTCTTTGCCTATTACATCATTGAAGATTACGAATCCCGGTACTATGATCTCATTATCCTCTACTGGTTTAGGCTCTCTTGTGGCTTTCACGAAGTATTTCATCGGATTCTCCTCTTCATCACTGCTTGAAATATTTTCCCAGAATTGTCTCTCATACTCTGTTTCATCTTCACTACTGCTGTCCCATATCCCCATGCAGAAAGCTTAGTGGTTGAGAGTTTGGAGGACAAAGCTTTCGGGCATACCGGAGTTGATCATGTAGGTGGGTGGTGGAACAAAATAGTAGTTGGGTAGAGGGTTTTTGTGTGTACTGGGTTGTTATTTTTCTAGGTTGGATATCATGTGGGTGTCATTGAGGTTTTTGATCTCATGCCTAGGCGGGTGTAGTTGTTAGTTTTTTGGCCTTTTTGATGATGGAAATGACAGTATAGGTTTAGGTCGATGTGGTGTGGCACAAGGTTTGGAAGTGGTTTGGGTTCTAATGGTAGGATAAGGGGTCAGCATGATGTGTGTATGCATGTGATGCATGAGATTCATGTGGTTATCAAAACATCATGAAGTGTTTATGCATGCGATGCATGTAGTTATCAGAACAACATGATGCTTGTATGCATGCGATGCATGAGATGTATGTGGTTCTCAAAATAGCAAATATCTTTATGAACTTATTCCTCCCATACTCGTAGTAAGTCTATTTCTGCCCTACGTATGACTCATTTTATGCACCAAAGTGGAGTACATAAAATCATTCTTTCTTACGCTATAAGGGTGAACCTTGGCTACCTCAGTCATTTTCATCGGTAAAAGACAAAGACCGTCCATTTATAAAATTGACTAAGCCTATATTGGGATCGTGCCATTGTCTAGAAATGATGAATTGGGCCCTTGGTAATCATGGTTGTGGCGAGGACGGACTTGGTATAAATATACCATAACAAGGCGTATCCTTCATGGATGAAAGCCATTGTGGATATAAGACTCATGCAGCTGGCATATTTGGATCATGTTTGGACTTCTAAACCCATAAATGAGGTTTACACTTTTACGATAAGGTGGCTAAATAACTTCAAATGATAGAGGGCCTAAACACAAGGTGGTCCATCATCATTTTGAAATTTTTTGGCCTAATCATCATAAAATGCAAATTCATCCCAGTTTAAGTGGCCCAACAATTTCTTATCCTATGACGAGGGGTCCAAATGGATCCAATTGATAATAGGCCTAAACACAAGCATAAGGGTAGCTTCTATAGGATATATAACTATGGTTTGTATGTGGGCTTACAAGGGTACAGATTTAGGCTCTCATCGGTGAAGGGTTGCATACAACTAGGTCTCCCCATTCAAGAGTTCGAACGACCAAGTGAGCGCGCCTTTTTTATGCCCTAGGTTACGTGCCTATGAGTGATGGTTATCATCACATAATGATCTGTCACCTTCAGTGAAAGCGACTTCATGATACATGACGCCATCAAAGATAATAAGGGTATGTAAAATATATGAGACTTGGTTAACCAAAGCCAAAGCCACATACACTACAAGGCATTGTTTCGGGGCCTATTCTCTATCCCTGGTGGAGTCCCCATTTATAGGAGAGAAGCGGGGTTTACCGTTATGCCTATGATGCTCGATAACCACGACACTGTTGGGCCCGCAGCCTGTAGAGAGTACAGAGTAGCCCGTGGGGGACTAAACTGGAGAATAAAAGAGTCACCACCCAGTGTGAACTGGGAAAATATTTAAGGCCACACGCACCCCTCGTAAGGGAAGACCTCAAATCGTTGGGTTCAGAATGGTCTCTTACTTATGCCAGTATAATGGACGGGTTCAAACAATGGTATAACCAAGTCTTAATGCATTCATACAAGGTAATTCAAATAAACACAGATTTGCACACCCATAAACATTAATAGAAATAAAAAAGCATATAAGATAAAGAAATATGAGATGCGATAATAAAAAATATAAAAAAAGGCTGGAAAAACGTCAAAAAATAAATAGCAAACAAAAAAAGGGGGCTAATCACGCATATATGAGTATTTCCCGAGTGGCTCGTGGAGTTGTATCCTAAGTAAAAACCACACTACCATCCATTCAGATTCGACTACGGAATTTATGTTTGGGTTTCCATCCGATATACCACAAGGGATAATAACACACATAATCATCCATGCATTGTAAGGGGACATAGAAAATATAACCATTTATATGTGGATAATCACCAACATGACCAAATAAAATAAAGGTGAAATAATAAAATAAAGATAAATAACAAAATTAATGCTAATTATGAAAATGAATAAATTAAATAACAAAATAAATAATAAAATGCTGAAGAAGAAAAATAATGTGACCAGAAATTTGGCCATCTTTGATTTAAGACTTCACATACCCGGCTGGACGTATTTCACTTTTTGCTCGGCAAGTAATGTCCAGAACTATAAAAATAAATTGAGTAAGGGTGCCCTCAGGTCCTACCTTTCAAGTTGCTTTCTCGAAAGTTTATTAGGCCATTTCTGGAATGATCGAAGCTTGGTTCACTGGTTCGCTGTATCTAGTTACTATTTTACTGTTTCTGGTTGCAGTTTTACTATTTTCTGGTTGTTGTTTTCTTCTTGCTATTTTACTGGTTTACTGGTTGCGCTATTTGCTATTTTTGGTTCTTTTTTTGCTGCAGTTTTGACTGTTGTTTTTGGTGATTTTTTGCTGCTGTTTGGGTTATTTTGGGTTACTATTTTGGTTGCTGTTCTCATTGATTTTGGGCTACTATTTTGGTTATTTTTCATTCGTTTTTTTTTTTTGTGATTTTCTCTCATTTTTTGGTGTTGTTTTTTGGATTATTTTTTCGGTTATTTTGGCACTGTTTTTTGGTGTTTTCTTCTATTTTTTTGTGACTTTTCTTGTTGCTTTTCATTTCTTTCTTTGTTGTTGTTTTTCGGTGAGGCTTGGTTTTGGTGATTTTGTTTTTAGGTGATGGCTTTTATTTCGTTGTTTCAGTGGTTGTTGTTGATGATGGTTGGGGTTTTAGTGATGGATGATGAAAAGGAGGCTCTAGGGTTTTTGAGAGAGTTCACGTCCAAGGTCTTAGAAGAGGAAAAAAAGAAGCCTCAATGGTTTTTTTTTTTGTGGTGTTGTCGTCCAAGGAAGCCTCTCCTCTTTGATGATTTGGTCTCTCTTTTATAATGATTTGGAGGGTTCTTTATATAAAGAAACAAATCATTTTTATTTTGGAAATTTATTTTGGGAAAGAATCTTATAAATTTGGTGATGGGGATGATTTCAAATCTTATTAATAGGAAATGATGAGATTTCACATCTTGTTAAATTAGAAATAATGTGATTTCATATCTTGTTAAATTAAAAAGTGTCGATGAGGGAATTTGCATGGGATTTTGTCTACTTGGGAAGATTTGGGCATGCATGGGAGGTTTGCATGGGCCTTGGGCCGATTGTGTGGGTTGCCGGATAATAGGTCAGTTGCAGGTGTTTGGGGCTTGTTCAAGGCTAAGGTTTGACACAGCGGCTGACTAATAAGTTCAAATCTGATGATGTGCTAATTTTGGAAGTTTTCTTTCCTTTTGGCATCTTTTTTCGCAACTTCCATAACTTTTTAGGTAGTTCCTCATTACGAGGCTCATCATCGGGCTTATGCAAAAATACAGTGTCTACAGTCCGCTTCTTGGGCAATCCTGATCTCATCTATATGGGTGGATTAAACTTGTATCTGTTCCAGTAAAGCTCCCTGAGTTGTTACTTGAAAGCTCACTCCATCAAGAATGCATCTCTATATTTGTCTAGTTGGATGCCAGTTTTCAATCGGCTGATGTGCTGAACTCCCCATGGATTTCTTACTTAAGGCGTCTACTACTACATTAGCTTTACTAGGATGGTACTGAATGGAACAATGATAATCATTTAGTAACTCAATCCACTGCCTCTATCTCAAATTAAGATCTTTTTGACTCTAGATATACTTAAGACTCTTGTGGTCGGTAAAAATTTCAAACTTTTCGCCATATAAGTAATGCCACCATATCTTCAAAGAAAAAAAATTATTATTGCCATTTCTAAATCATGAGTGGGATAATTTTGTTCATAGGACTTTCATTGCCTTGAAGCATAGGCAATAACTTTTCCTCTTTGCATCAGTACATATCCCAATCCCACTCTACAAGTATCACAATTCACCATAAATCTTCCTGATCCTGTTGGCAGGACTAGAACATTAAAAGTAACAAATCGCTATTTAAGCTCATGAAAACTCTTCTTACAGGCATCTGACCACTGAAACTTCACATCCTTCTGAGTCAGCTGTTAGTGTTCCTAGAACATGCCAAGGGTCTAATAAGCATGAATGTGTGTGATTAAGATCATTATAACTTATGGAATATACTTACAATGAACGGATTGGAATTTAAAATTTTGAGAAGAGATCTCCAAGATTCAATCTTTGAATGTTGATTCCAAGCTTTGAGTTGTTTCCTTATCACCTTTGTTGATCTTTGAAGTGCTAGCTTTGAATGATTTTGCCACAAAATCAAAGAGACAAGAAGGAGAAGCTCACACCTCTTTTGGATGAGTTAGAGTTTCAAATTGTGTTGTGTGTGTTCAAAGTGAGTGAGAGAAGGCTTTTGGTAAAAACCAATTTACCCTTTTTCACCTAAACAAGGTGGTTGGGAAAATGGTTTCACCAAAACCATTTCTAGGTGGTTGGAAAGTGGGTGGTTTGGCATAAATGCCAACCACTCTCCTAACTACCACATGTGAACTGGGCCCCACTTTTGAATTCAAAATTCAAACGGTTTCTACTAATATTTACCGCGGCTCGGATCCATTTAATCCGATTAAACGAATTTTCGTCGCTAACTAATTAAATCTAATTTAATTAAATAGCGACGCCTCGTAGATTTATTACGAATGTCGTTTACAAATTAATTCTAAATTAATTCGTTCGCATGTATTATGTCCGACTCTAATTTCATATTTAAATCTAATTCCAATTAATATATCCGATATATTCATTTTAGCCCATAACAATAAATCACAAAGAAAAATCAAATTTAACTATTAAATTTGATTTTACCGATTAATTCCAATTTAATTGCGCTCTCTCTCTCTTCCGAACACATTTAATCCCAGATTAAATAATGCCTCAATGAATCCTAGATTAATTTTCTCTCTCTTAATTAATCCCAGATTAATTCTAATTTAAGTCAACTGTCATTGGTGAATCTTTGGGAAGCGGCCCAAGAGACCTCTGGATATATTGGCAGTAAATCCGATTATCGGACTATCCGATTAAGTGCGTACCTCATACTATGTGCTAATCGATTTACAAGACATGGTTGGCTTCTAGCAAAGCACCGTGCCTACCCAATTCTCAAGAAATTTTCTTACTGGAATATACAATTGTGGTGACACAGAAACTGGGCGACGCATGCTGTTCCGGGCTCGCGGCCCGGTTGGGAGTACGGAGTAGCTACAGGGGACTAAACCGGAGAATGATGGAGTCGCCATCCGGTGTGAACCGGGAAAATGAGATTTAAGGCCGCATTCACCCCTCGCAAGGGAAGACCTCAAACCGTTGGGTTTTGGAATGGTCCCTTACTTATGTCACTTGTAATGAAAGGATTTGTGTAATAATTTAATCAAGCCTAAGTAACACTTATTTCCAAGAATATCATTCTTCTAAATTCACATGCTCAAAAAGATAAAACTAACATCTAGATTTGCATATATCCTACTTCTAAGTTTACATGCTCGAAAGTAAGCCAAAGTAGCGGCAAATATACAACTTCGTAGGCATATTGTATACATGAAAATGCAAGCACGTCATAATCACATAAGCACGCATAAAAGGGAATCAAATAATGATGAACATGTAATTTCATAAACATTTCATACACGCGGAAGCATAAACAAATAACCATTACATATTCATGCATAATAAGAGGAGTCAACTAAGTCCATATGTAACACGTTTCATATAACCTATGTCTCAGTTTTACATACAACCTATTTGCATATAATCTAGTTCAAGTTTACATGCATCACGGTAGATTAAAGTAATGACAGATATACAATTTCCCAAACGCATTATTGATGGACATGAGAGCGCAAACAAGCACTAATTACATAAGCGTACACATTAAAGGGAGGAGATTAAGTGCATAATAATAAAAAGAGGATAATCAAAGAGGCAACCGTACATGAAAATGAAAACGCAATCTTACCAATAACTAAGCATGAGAACATGAACAATCAAAAGATGAAATGACCAAATGAGACGTCATGCATGAGATGTGATAAAAGAGGGCCTGTTTACCGTGGGCGTTCGTGCGCCATTCGTAACCGCGTTCGAACGGTAAACATAAGGCTCGCGTTCGAACGGAAATGAAATAGGATGCCCACATTCGTGGGGCGTTCAGTCGCGCGGTCGAACGCTAAACAGCAGGTGAACCATGTGGCAGCTGGCGAGCCAGGTAAGTAAAAATGCATTGCACATACTTTGATAGGAATTGTCATTGTCACACACTACACTAGTCCCATCAAAGTGGGGGCGACTGTAGGCATTGCATTTTTACATATCAGCCCGATGATGAGTCTCGTATGGAGACAACTACTTCTTTGGTAATGAAAGTCGCGGGAAATGGACGTTGGAAGGGTAAAGTTGAAAAATAGAATTTTTGTTGGATTTAACCTCGTTGTTTGGCTCCGGTTGTTTGTTGAACTTCCGTTTCAAAGCTTACCTAAAGTCCAAAACCCAAACCAAACCCAAAATACCCAAGTCAAACCAAGTCAAACCATGTCCATGCCCAAGGGATGTGATACACGCCCATCACCCCCCTATTTAGCCAAAATCACATTTAACACATGCCTAAATCAATTCAAATCCTTTCCTAATTAAAAGAAATCAAATCAAATCCCTACCAAATCAAATCCAATCACAAACCAAATTAGGAGATCCATTCCTTGTTAGACACCAATTAGGAGATTCTTTCCTATTCAAATTAGGAAAGTCTTCTCTCTTTGCCTATAAAAAGAGGCCTTCACCCCCCATTCAAGAGGCTAGCACACATACCTCAAAAATCACGCCCAAGACACTCCCATGCCCTCTCTTATATGCCAAAGAGACCTCCAAGACTCCCCCATTGTCGTGAACCCCAAGCCTTCCTCCATCACTATCTATCACCTTCACGCCTAAAGCCATCACATAGCCCCCATTGCCGCATCTTTTACCCACTGTACTGCCCCTTTCACTGCCCTAATTCACACCAAAATAAGCCTCAAATACAGCCCTAAAGTCGCACAAAACACCCCCTAAACACAGCCCCAATTACACGCCTAAAACAGTCATAAAACCACTGCACTGCCTCGCAAAACTGCCGCACTTTGCCCCACTGTTCTCCCCAGTTTTTGTGCGATTTTAACCCATCAAAACAGCCTTAAAATCACCCCAAAAATGAAGTGCCTACACTACCGTTTGGACAAAGCAGACATGAAGGAATTGAAGACGGGCAAGGCTCCGACTTCAAATATGTTTGTCTAAATTATGTTCACTACTAGTATTAAAATTGGATTTTAAATACATAGTGTGGTACAAAAAATATATATGTATTGATGTTCAGAATCTGTTTTGAACAGAATACTGACTTCAATTGCGAAAAATCTACGTACTGAAAATGGGACGAAAGTCGTTGTTTTAACCGTAGATACCTAAGTTTAGGAACTACCTTCGGGTGTGCACATAAATTTAAAACTGTTATAATGTAACTAGTTTGACCAGATACGTTATCTCTATATCAGTGTTTAACCCGTTGCGGGTGAACCTTTATATTCTAGAACACTAAAGTGTTTTATTATATAAAGATGATATTGGGATGTACACATTAGATGTGAATAACAGTATTTATATTTTGAATATAAAGAAATCTCAAACATATGACATGACAAACAAATAGCTCAAACAGATTTGATCAGATGAAACTTAAATGTGGCATTGTTGTCTGGGACACAATCAAACAAGACTCGTATATCCACACTTTTGAAGAGTAGGTACTAGGACTGTTTTGATTCCATTCCAATGAAGTCTACGAATCTAGTTTATTGGGCAAAGTGCCTAAAACACTATTTACTTGGTAAAAGTGCAAATGCCAGAAATCTGTTAGCCCTAGTTCATGGTGAAGCAAGTGGGCCCATGTCTAGATAGGCTAGATTTGATATGAATATTTTGTGACCTATACAGATGTGGCATCGTGTTATGGCTATGTGTTTCTTTTGAAGAACACAAATCGGAAACTTTTACAGTTTCGACACGAAATAGACAAACAGATCGGCTAGAGTATTAAATCATCACGGTAAGACCGTAATGGAAAATACTTAAGCAATAAGTTTCTAATATACTTGAAAGAGTAAAGTATTCTTTCAAATGAGGACACCTCCCGAAACACGTCAATTTGACGGTGTGTCTGAACAGGGTAAATCGAGTTTTGTTGGACATGATAAGGTTAATCATGAGTAGCTCTGAGCTATCTTTTCCTTCAATGGATAAGCATTAACAGTGAATAACTTATTTAGAGTAAGGCTCCATTAAAATCTATTTGACAGACTTCCTATTAGAAATGAATGGGAAAGAAACCGGGTTTCTCATTCCTAATAATTTGGGCATGCTAGGCATAAGTTTGGATGATACCAAACTAGAACCCAAATTGGATAAGAATTAACAGTGAATAACTTATTTAGAGTAAGGCTCCATTAAAATCTATTTGACAAACTTCCTATCAGATAAGAATGGGAAAGAAACCGGGTTTCTCATTCCTAATAATTTGGGCATGCTAGGCATAAGTTTGGATGATACCAAACTAGAACCCAAATTGGATAAGTGTCAATTGTAAGGTTATCCTAGGGATACCATAAGTACTGTACTTATACATCTCATCTGAGAACAATTAGATTGTTGCTCACCATGCGGTTTTTCTAAGAGGACTATCGATATACAGTGGTAAGTGGGAGGATAGTAAAACTCGATGAAAATCGGAGTAATACTGTCCAAGGCACCGAATCTTAATGGAACATAAACAGTTCATCAAGTATGAAATTGTACCAGTAATCTTCGAATACACAAGAACCGCGTAGATCGGAGAGAGTTAGAAAACAACCTGGGGTATGAGTTTCTGATCTCACCTCATAAAGATGTCTATCTTATTGAGGTATACCAACTGACTACGTAAAAGGTAGTGATACAAGGTATCGACTCCCTATTATGACAAAGTGTCATAAATCCGAAATGGATTCCATGTATATCAACTATGTTTGGATACTAGTTGATGTACCGCAAGGGATTGTGCCTATTGGTATGATATAAGCCTTCAAGGAAGACATACATGGATGGAAACATACCAACACACTAAGCTAGGCTTGTAGCGGAAAGGTATCGTTATCAATATTATGTTGATTACGATTCAACCTTTTAAATGTTGCCACGGTTAATCCATTTGGATAATGCTTGCTGATGATGCATGTTTCATTTATGATATATGTTAGCTGAACGAAAATCGCTTTCCTGAAAAGGAAACATTTTGGAGGATGTTTTCAATATCCTGACGGTTTTTTCGTATCAAAACTAGCAAACAAGGTTTTCAGAATAATCGATCCATGATTGGATTGAAGCAAGCATTGAATTCTTGGAATTACCATTTTTATGTAATCATAATGGTGTATGATTTGATTCAAAACGAATATGATTCTTGTGTATATAAGAAGGTTAGTGGGAGCGCACTGACAGTGGCTGTCCTATAACTAATGATAATACGTCATTTCTTCGAAATGATATTCCCATAAAAAAATACAATCGGTGAAAGCTTGGCTTTCGAGAAGACTCTCCGAGAAATCGTACAGTGAAAAATGTACGTGACCTGGTGTCTCATATGCTTTGAGCATATGGATTCACAAACAGGCCAATCCAAGTGATAGTTACTGGATTGATGTTAAGAACATCCGTTAGTATCTTAGAGATCTAAGAATGCTGTCTTAATCTGTGGAGAATGAGAACTTGAAGTGACTGGGATCACTACTGCAAGTTTCCTAAACCGATATAACGACTAAAAGTCGCAAACGGTACTGTACAGTTTTAATTTCCAAGCAAGATACTGTTACCGAATAAACGACAAATGCGGGTTATTGCTGCAGCTGAGGCAACAATAGAAGTCATCTGGGTCAATAACAAATCTAATTAGATTAGATATAGTTCTGTTAGCAGCTGAGCTAGGCGTCACCGCAAGCTAAAGAATTAATGGTCTCATCAACGATTGAGATACATACTTCGATATTCATCTGATTCATTCGGATTATATATCGTGGCGATGTGATGATCATATAAATCGCATCAGACGATAATCATGCAAATCTGCTGACGAAAGCATTTCCTCAGCAATTTGAGCCAACCGTACATAGTTCGGGTGTCAAGCACTCGAGTGACTGGCTATAGGCCAAGTGGGAGATTGTTAGATAATTATGACCCATAGCGTCAATATTTGAACAGATCATGGTGTTTTTGTACAAATTGACTATGTGACAAAGGAGATTGCACTCTTATCATTTGTGATTAGATCACCAAGATATATAAATAATGAGAGGTCCTTATGATTTGTTCCTGGATTGAGAATGATATGAGACAATATCAGTCAATGAAGGATAAATCATTAAATATCCATAGTCAGAGTATTATCGAGATTGGACATCGATAAATACGTAAAAGACTAGTATTGGACTTGTGCGCGTTGTGAGGGCACAAAGACATAGTTCTCATATATTTGGGTATATGATACTCATGCAAGTGTAATAGGAGGTTGTGTTTCACCGATGGTACGGGAAACAGCTTCGCTCTGGATAGACCCCCTCAGAATTCCATTGGTAGTATGACTAAGAGTCTATGGCAGTCCGAAATCAGGGTAGGTGTATTTGGTCTTAACCTGAGACTTGCACCGCTAATGCTTGCGACAATCAATACACTTTGGTTGCGGTCGTCCAGGACTTTAACAGGTTTTTTGTACGCCAATGCTGGGTACATTGAGAATCATAGTATGTTGGGTGTGATGTCAAGACGGAAGTATCACTCCAGTCATAGTGGAGATGATGGTCACGTAGGATACGAGACTGGTTCTCTTAAATGCTGTGCAGCTGTCGGGATAAAATGACAAGGTCAGGTTTATCCGATTATATAGAGACTAGTCACCAGACATCCGACATGTGCTTCGTACGGGGCAGACACAATTCCAGCCCCAGGCCTAACACGTGATCATCCGATACTGGACAGAAATACGCTATACTACGTATACTATGCCTGATACAGATCTTTTATTCCTGTAAGGATATTTCCGGAGAATTGGGTAGGCATGGCGCTTTGCTAGAGGCCAACCTAATCTTGTAAATCGGTAAAAACGTAGTACGAGGTACTTACTGTTGGATAATATGACCCATAGCGTCACTATTTGCACAGATCATTGTGTTGTTGTAGCAAATTAACTATGTAACAAGGAAATTGCACTCTCATCATTTGTGATTAGATCACCATAGATATAAATGAAGAGAGGTCCCTATGATTAGTTCCTGGATTGAGATGATATGAGACAGTATCAGTCCACGAAGGATTAATCATTAAATATCCCTAGCCATAGTATTATCGAGACTGGACATCGATAATGCGGAATAGGCTAGTATTGCACTTGTGCGCGTTGTGAGGGCACAACGGCATAGTTCTCATATATATAAGTGTTGGAGACTTATGCAAGTGCGATAGGAGGTCGTGTTTCACCGATGGTACGGGAAACAGCTTCGCTCTGGATAGACCCCTTCGGAATCCCATTGGTATTATGATATGTGTCTATGGGAGGCCGAAATCAAGGTAGGTGTGTGTATAGTCTTAACCTGAGACTTGCATCGCTAATACTTACGATAATCGATAAACTTTGGATTTGGTGGTTGGGGGCTTTGACCGGTTCTGTGTGTCTACCACTTCTGGGTTTATCTATCAGAGAGTCGTAGAGTATGGGTGTGATGTCGAGACGGAAGTATCACTCCAGTCATAGTGGAGATGATGTCACGCAGGATACGGTATTAGTGCTCTTAAGTGATGCGCATCCAATCGTGATATTATGACCAGGTCATGAATATCCGATTATAGAGAGTTACCAGGCAGCATCCGATATGTGTTTCGGACGGGGCAGACACTTATCCAGCCCCAGCCCTAACACGTGATATCCGATACTGGGCCGATATGCACAATACGATTGTATACTACGCTTGATATAGATCTAATATTCTTAAATGGATATGTCCGGAGATTGGGTAGACTTGGTACTTGCTAGGCTAGGAGTCGACTTGTATCGTAAATCGGTAGAACGTAGTACTTGGTACGTACGTGATTCGGTTACACCGACGACCGTATTTATAGCCAACTTATCCGGAGATCTCATGGGTCGCTTCCCGATAATCCACCGATGACGCACAACTCGCACTCTTGAATAATCTGGGATTATATAGAAGAGAGAGAAAATAATCTAGGATTAATTACGGAGATATTTATCTAGGATAATATCGTTGAGAGAGAGATAATGATTAATTTGGATTTAATCGATGAATTAATATTTTCGATATATTAAGCGAAAATTTAGATTTCGACTTGGAATTAAAATTAGATTTTAATTCGGGCGATCGAATTAATTTAGAATTAATTCGTTAGCGACGTGAATAGTGAATTCGCTCAGGCGTAATCGCTTAATTCGCGCGACGAAAAATCGTTAATTGAATTAGCGAACACGAGCCCGAGTGTGATTCCGAGCGATTCGTTATTTCGAATTCGATGTGCGGACGACGCAAGTACATCAAGGTCAAATCTAACGTCAAGTCATTTCATCACATCAAGCGTAAATCAAGCGTCACTTTGAGTTGATGTGACATTTGATTGATTGATATGAGTGATTGATTGATTGAAAAGATTGAGACATGACAAAGTAGATGTGACTTGAGTGACATGTTTGATAGTGTTTGCTTTAAATTGTTTGACGTTTTAAATGCAAATGCAAGTGAAAGCCAAGGAAATTTTGTTAGTGTTCCTAGAACATTATAAGGATCTAATAAGCATGCATAATAAAGGATTTAATCATTATAAGGTGCGGAATATACTTACAATGAGTGTTAGAGCTTTAAAAAAATTTGAGATCCAAGATCTCCAAGATCCAAGCTTTATGATGATTCCAAGCTATTGAGGAGTTTCCCTATCACCTTTGTTCACTTCCAAAGTGCTAGCTTTGATGATTTGAAAAACAAATCAAAGAGAAGAGGAGCTCACAAAATTCGGCCAAGGAGGTCCTTTAGGGTTTTGTGTTTTGCTTTGTGTAAAGTCACCCTTGTTACAAAAATGAAATGCCTTTTATGATTTACCAAAGGTGAAACCATTTCACCTTTTACCCAATACAAGGTAGAGATTGGTAATGGTTTCATAAAAGCAAAACAAGGTGGTTGTGTGGTGGGAACACCTACCACACTTTTGGCTCCAAATATTTGAATCGAAATTCAAATATCTCTACGGGCATTTGACGCGGCTCGGTTCCGTTTAATCCGATTAAACGATCCTTCGTCGCTAAATAATTAAATCCAATTTAATTAAATAACGATGCCTCGCAAATATATTCGAACGTCGTTCACGAACTAATTCTAAATTAATTCGTTCGTTCGCATTAAAGTCCGACTTTAATCTCGTAATGAAATCCAATCCATTTTAATATATCCGATATATTAATTTTAGCCCGTTTGAATAAATTAAATAGAAAAATCAAATTTAACTATTAAATTTATTTTACCGATTAATTCCAAATTAATCGCGTTCTTTCGCCACTGTACACTTTTAATCCCAGATTAAATAAAGCCCATATTAATCCCAGATTAATTTTCTCTCTCTTAATTAATCCCAGATTAATTCCAATTTAAGTCAACTGTCATCGGTGAATCCTTGGGAAGCGACCCAAGAGATCTCTGGATATGTTGGCAGTAAATCCGGTTATCGGACTATCCGATAAAGCGAGTACCTCGTACTACGTGCTTACCGATTTACAAGACATGGTTGGCTTCTAGCAAAGCACCGTGCCTACCCAATTCTCCAGAAATATTCTTACTGGAATATATAATCTATGTCAGACGTAGAATACCTAGTATCTCGTATTTCGATCCAGTATCAGATGTCACGTGCTAGGCCTGGGGCTGGAATAGTGTCTGCCCCGTACGAAGCACATATCGGATATCAAACAACTAGTCTCTTTGAATCGGATAATCATGACCTTGTCACATTATCCCGATGGTTGCAACACAATAGAGAACGAGTTATGAATCCCTGCGTGATCATCATCTCCATATGTCTGGAGTGACACTTCCGTCTTGACATCACATCCAATACACTACGATTCTCGATAAACCCAATAGAGGCGTACACAGAACCTGTTAAAGCCCTGGACGACCAAAACCAAAGTTTACCGATTGTCGCAAGTATTAGCGATGTAAGTCTCAGGTTAAGACCAAATACATCTACCCTGACGCGGACTCCCGTAGACACATATACATACTACCAATGGGATTCCGCGGGGTCTATCCAGAGCGAAGCTGTTTTCCGTACCATCGGTAAAACACAACCTCCTATCGCACTTGCATAAGTATCCTATACTTAAACATATGAGAACTGTGCCGTTATGCTCTCACAACGCGCACAAGTGCAATACTAGTCTATTCCGCATTATCGATGTCCAGTCTCGATAATACTACGACTAGGGATATTTAATGATTAAACCTTTATGGATTGATACTGTCTCATATCATCTCAATCCGGAACTAATCATATGGACTTTTACCATTTATATGTAATAGTAAATGAATTACGAAATGATAAAAGGCAATTTCAATATTACATAGTCAATTTTGTACAAAACACAATGTCTTTTACAAACGGTGACGCTATGGGTCATAATTGTCTAACAATCTCCCACTTGGCCTATAGCCAGTCACTCAAGCATCTAACACCTGAACTATGTATGTGTTTCTCAAACTTTTGCTGTGAAATAGCTTTCGTCAGCGGGTCTGCAATGTTGTCATCTGATGCGACCTTCTCGATCTTCACATCGCCACGATGTATGATCTCACGAATCAGATGGAAACGTCGAAGAACATGCTTGGATCGTTGATGAGACCGTGGTTCCTTAGCCTGCGCTATAGCCCCGTTATTGT
The DNA here is from genome assembly GCA_019454045.1 of Zanthoxylum bungeanum. Classification (NCBI taxonomy): domain Eukaryota; kingdom Viridiplantae; phylum Streptophyta; class Magnoliopsida; order Sapindales; family Rutaceae; genus Zanthoxylum; species Zanthoxylum bungeanum. The sequence goes on along the minus strand of SKCR01037021.1, from coordinate 32,283 downwards.
CACACAATAATGGAACGGGCTCAGCTGCTAACGGAACTACTCCTAATCCAATTAGGAATTTACGGATCCAAACTGCCTCTTTTGCTGCTTCAGATGCAGCAATATACTCCGCTTCTGTTGTTGAATCGGCAACAGTCTCTTGCTTGGAAGATTTCCAGCTTACTGCTCCGTTGTTCAAACAAAATATGTACCCGGATTGCGACTTAGAGTCGTCTTTATCGGTTTGGAAACTTGCATCGGTATACCCAGTTACCTCAAGTTCTCCATCTCCATAAATCAAGAAAGCATCCTTAGTTCGTCTAAGATACTTAAGGATGTTCTTAACTGCCATCCAGTGACCATCACCTGGATCGGCCTGATAGCGACTACACATGCTCAAAGCATACGAGACATCAGGTCGAGTACATATCATGGCATACATGATCGATCCGACTGCCGAGGCGAACGGTATCCGACTCATGCTATTTCTCTCATCTTGAGTTTTAGGACACATGTCCTTAGATAGAGAATGCCATGTGACACTGGCAACAGTCCCCTCTTGGACTGATCCATGTTGAATCTTTTCAACACTTTGTCAATGTACGTACTCTGAGAGAGTCCAAGCAGCTTTCTAGATCTATCCCTGTAGATCTTTATTCCTAGAATAAAGGCTGCTTCTCCCAGATCTTTCATGGAGAATTTTAATGAAAGCCAAGCTTTCACCGATGTTAACATGGGAATGTCATTGCCCATAAGCAATACATCGTCAACATAAAGGACAATGAATGTCAGTGCGCTCCCACTAACCTTCTTATATACACAAGGATCATCCTCGTTTTGAATGAAATCATATTCTTTTATGATCTCATCAAAACGTTGGTTCCATGACCGCGATGCTTGCTTCAGTCCATAAATGGACCGATTTAACTTACAAACCTTGTTTGCAAGTTTAGGCACGATAAAACCGTCAGGCTGTTGCATATAAACATCCTCCAAAAGGTTTCCGTTAAGGAAAGCGGTTTTAACGTCCATCTGCCATATCTCGTAATCGAAATATGCAGCAATAGCAAGCATTATCCGAATGGATTTAATCATGGCAACGGGTGAGAAAGTTTCGTCGTAATCGACACCATGTCGTTGACGATACCCCTTCGCTACAAGCCTAGCTTTGTACGTTTGTACGTTGCCTTCCATGTCGGTCTTCTTCTTGAAGATCCATTTGCATCCAATAGGCTTTACGCCTTCTGGTGCATCAACCAGTGTCCAAACTTGGTTGGTGTACATGGAATCCATTTCGGACTTCATGGCCTCTTGCCATAAAGTGGAATCGATATCTTGTATCGCTTCCTCATACGTAGCCGGTTCGTCTTCCTCAATGAGATTAATATCTACATGAGGTGAGATCAGAAACCCATACCTCTCAGGTTGGTTCCTGACTCTCTCCGACCTACGCGGTCCTTGTGTAATAGAAGATTGTGGTACAGTCTCATCCCGGATGGACTGTTCTTGTTCCGTTGAGGATTCTATGCCAGGAACAGTATCACTCCGATTTTCATCGAGTTCTACTTTCCTCCCACTTACCACTGTATTTAGGAATTCCTTCTCAAGGAAAACCGCATGTAGAGCAACAAATACTTTGTTCTCTCGTGGGTGATAGAAGTAATATCCTTTGGTTTCCCTAGGATATCCTACGAATAGGCATTTATCCGATTTGGGTTCAAGTTTGGTACCTTCCAAACGTTTGACGTATGCCCAGCATCCCCAAATCTTTAGGAATGAGAAACCCGGTTTCTTTCCTGTCCATATCTCATATGGTGTCTGTTGTACAGACTTTGACGGAACCTTATTCAAAATAAGAACTGCACTGTTTAATGCATATCCCCAGAAGGAAATAGGTAGCTCAGTGCGACTCATCATAGACCTTACCATGTCCAACAGAGTTCGGTTTCTCCGTTCGGATACACCGTTTAATTGCGGTGTTCCAGGAGGAGTCCACTGTGAAAGAATACCATATTCTTTCAAGTAATCTAGAAACTCATTGCTCAAGTACTCGCCACCACGGTCTGACCGTAATGTCTTTATACTCTTGCCGGTCTGTTTTTCAACTTCGTGTCGAAACTCTTTGAATTTCTCAAAAGTTTCCGACTTGTGTCTCATAAGATACACATAACCATAACGCGATGCATCATCCGTAAAGGTTACGAAGTATTCAAATCCACCTCTAGCCTGGCTAGACATGGGCCCACAAACGTCACTATGAACGAGGGCTAACAGTTCGGTGGCGCGTACACCTTTACCGCTAAAAGGTGTTTTAGGCATTTTGCCTAATAAGCAAGATTCGCAGACGTCATATGAATTTGGATCAAATCCGTCCAAGTACCCACTCTTCGAAAGTGTGGATATGCGAGTCTTGTTAATGTGTCCCAGACGACAATGCCACATGTAAGTCTCATCTTTGTTACTTAGTTTGAGCCTTTTGTTTGTTACATTATATGTTTGAGATTGATTTATATTCAAAATATAAAGACCATTATTAGCATCAGCTGAACATATCTCAAAATCATCTTTATAAACAAAACACCCAGTGTTTCGGAATACAAAAGTGTACCCGCATTGGGTCAAACAAGATACAGAGATAATATTCCTAGTCAAACTAGGTACATAATAACAGTCTGATAGTTTAAGTACATGTCCCGAAGGCAGTTCTAAAACAAAAGTGCCCACGGCAAAACAGCAACAGGTGTCCCGTTTCCAACACGCAGATCAATCTCTCCTGAAGCCAGTCTCCTGCTAATCTGCAGATCCTGCGCATCAGTACATATATGAGTACCACAACCAGAATCAAAAATCCAATTTTTAAAGCTAGAAGTAGCCATGTTTATCTCAATAACAAACATACCTGAGGCCGGTGCCTTGCCCGCCTTTATCTCCTTCTGAAGCGCCTTGTACTCGCGGCAGTCACGCTTCCAGTGACCCCGCTTGCCGCACTGTAGGCAAACATCTTGAGATTTGTCCTTTGGCTTCCCAGAAGCCTTTGACTTTTTGGCCTTGCCCTTTTGCATATGCTTCTTCTTTCGCACACCTCCAGTTGCCTTGGGCCCAGCCTTAGGTCCATGAGATGTCGATGCAAAGTGCGCCTCGCGCTTGTTGCCCTTTTGAAACTCCTTTTCAGCCTCCTTGAGAGTTGACAGTAACTCTCCAAGAGTATCACTGGTGTTCATCAAATTATAATTTATGATGAACTGTCTCCAAGTATCGGGGAGGGATTGCAGGACCATGTCCACAGTAATCTCTGCCTCAAAGACAATCCCCATGCTGGCCAGCTCATCGATGTCGGCGACCATCTGAGCCACGTGGGACTCAACGGACATGCCATCTGTCATGCGTGAGCGAAAGAGCTTCCTGACTAACTCGTACCTCTGCATCCTCTTGTTAGAGCGATGCAGATCTTGCAACCTTGCCAACATATTATAAGGATCCAAGTCCCTATTTTGTCTGCGAAAGTGCTGAGTCATCGAAGCAAGCATAATTGACTGAGTTGTGTCACAATCATCGCTGTGAGTCTTCCAAAGCTCCAGCTCAAGTGTCTCAGTCGGTCCGGGTTTTGGCCCAAGAGGTCTTTGTGTAGTATACAACAGCCTCTCTGAACCTAGGACAATCCTAAGGTTCATTTCCCAATCAGCAAAATTTGTGCCCTTGAAGACATTATCTCCCATGATAATATCACGGACATTTCCTTTGCCAGTCATCTTGATCTACGATAGTCTAACTATCTAGTCAACGATAATGGGTACAGTCTAACTGTTACATAGAAAAATAACAATATATTAGTCCAACTAATAAAGTAATATTGACGAAATTATTTGAAAGCGCGTAAAGCTAAGTATCTGAATGAAATTGCAAATTCAATACTAGCCTCCCACTATTTTTCGGCGAGCCTCTAACCCTCTGTCGAGTACTCGGGAAACCTAGTTTCCTAGTGGGCTAGGATCCCGTTAAATAACATACAACCTTGACTTTGGCCAACAAGCTGTATGAAACTTAACTAGGTAGATCTCGAAGATCAATTGGATCTCATCCAATTCCTAGATCCGGTAGGTGGACATCCAAGTCCGAAACACATATACTTTATATATGTTATATGTCAAACATATTTTCCTAACCTTTTTCCTCTGAATCAACTAAGCCTTGGCTTTGGCACAACAAGCTTAATGATTCCAGTTAAGCGGGACCCATTGACATGGAAAGTTTCGTAATCAATGTCGATGGACAAGAAGTGATCTTGACTTTGGCCAACAAATCACAACTTGGACAAGACACCGATATGTAACAAAACCTTCATGATTCAAAACACATCCTCAATTGACAAAGGCCTTGACTTTGGCCAACAAGCCAATGCCAACTTTGGATCTTGAGTAAGAATCACTCAACGGAAGGAAAAACGCTTAATATATTTTTGAGGGTTTTTCGCGTAAATTGGCATCCAATTTATTATCTTTGATTAGGTCTCATCATACACCCTTAAGCATGCTTCTAAAACATCATAAGGCGCAAAAGTAAATTAATAACGATATGCGGATGGATATTTAAACAGATTGTTCCTAGAACAAATCACTCACTTTCCTCTCCCCGACTAGAACTATTCTAACTCCTACCCTTTTACAAAATACAATAAAGAAACCTCATATACATTGAGGGGAATAGGTGAGAAGAGAATTACAAGGAGTAATGAGATTAAAGGCTGGACACGCAGGTCCAATTTAATAAATTCTAAACTTATTACAATTTCCAAAATTGCCCTTGCCCTTCTAATATCCATCCGATATACGTTATTCATACATCACATTTATGTATTCAATCAAAACATGTTTATTACAATCAATCTAATCCAATTAATTAATCTTTGATTAATGACCATCCAATGTTCAAACAATGATTTGATTTGCGCGAGTCCAACTCGTTTGAGAATAAATACTTTTGAGTACGTATTCTTGAATTATATCGAACTACAACTTAAATCCAATTTATTTGTATTCAATACTAATTCTTATTTAATTCCAAATTAAATATTTACACTTACATAGTTGCCTTAAAGACTTGGATTCCAAATCCAATCTTGATGGGTCTCAAAGGCCCAATAACATCCAATGTCTTTTTAATTAAAGTCCAATGGGCTTTTAATTGATTCTTAAGGCATGGGCTTTGGCCATAATGGATCAAACCCAAAATGCCAAGGCCCAATAGGAATCACCCTATTGCCATCAAATCAATTTAGGCCCATTAGGCCCAATCAAATACTTTAAAGGGCCAAGTGATGTATTTGGACTTCATGGAATTGGTTTTGGGCCCAATTGGATCCAATCCAAAAGTCCAAAACCAAACTTGGTCAAACCAAGCCCATTAGGCCCAAATACACACTTTTAGCCCAATTCAATTTTAAAGGCATATTTACATAATTATAATATTCCAAATATCACAATTATTTTAATTAAAGTGTATTAGCCATAATTAATTAATTAAACTCAAATTTCCAAAATATTAATTAACTTAATTAATCATGCTTAAACTAATAATTCATGCTTAACATAAAATCATGCCCAAAACACATCATTGCATGCTTGAGACATATTGAAGCCTAAGATCATCATTTCATGCTCAACATGCACTTTGATTTTAACATGAACATTATAGACATTGATTCTAATCATATTAAACCAACTATCATCATTTAAACATGCATCCAAACACATTATTTCATGTTACAAAAAACAAAAAACTGCAGTGCAAAGCCTAGTGAGTTTCGGCCAAGCTAATGAATTTTTTATTTTTGTAATTTTTGATTTATTTGAAATCTAATCATGCATAACTCTAAGTTATCATGTTGTAAACATACTCAAAGCATCAATTTCAAAAAATCATGCTCAAAATCAAAAAGCCCCAAATTTAGATTCAAGAACCCTAAAATTATCATGCTTAAATTAGGCTCTGATACCATTGTTAGTGTTCCTAGAACATTATAAGGATCTAATAAGCATGCATAATAAAGGATGATCATTATAAGGTGCGGAATATACTTACAATGAGTGTAGAGCTTTTAAAAAAATTTGAGATCCAAGATCTCCAAGATCCAAGCTTTATGATGATTCCAAGCTATTGAGGAGTTTCCCTATCACCTTTGTTCACTTCCAAAGTGCTAGCTTTTGATGATTTGAAAAACAAATCAAAGAGAAGAGGAGGGAGAAAATTCGGCCAAGGAGGTTCCTTTAGGTTTTGTGTTTTTGTTTTTTGTAAATGTCAGTGTTACAAAAAATGAAAATGCCTTTTGTTATTTACCAAAAGGTGAAACCATTTCACCTTTTACCCAATACAAGGTAGAGATTGGTAAATGGTTTCATAAAAGCAAAACAGGTGGTGTGTGTGTGGTGGGAACACCTACCACACTTTTGGCTCCAAATATTTGAATCCGAAATTCAAATATCTCTACGGGCATTTGACGCGGCTCGGTTCCGTTTAATCCGATTAAACGATCCTTCGTCGCTAAATAATTAAATCCAATTTAATTAAATAACGATGCCTCGTAAATATATTTCGAACGTCGTACACGAACTAATTCTAAATTAATTCGTTCGTTCGCATTAAAGTCCGACTTTAATCTCGTAATGAAATCCAATCCATTTTAATATATCCGATATATTAATTTTAGCCCGTTTGAATAAATTAAATAGAAAAATCAAATTTAACTATTAAATTTATTTTACCGATTAATTCCAAATTAATCGCGTTCTTTCGCCACTGTACACTTTTAATCCCAGATTAAATAAAGCCCATATTAATCCCAGATTAATTTTCTCTCTCTTAATTAATCCCAGATTAATTCCAATTTAAGTCAACTGTCATCGGTGAATCCTTGGGAAGCGACCCAAGAGATCTCTGGATATGTTGGCAGTAAATCCGGTTATCGGACTATCCGATAAAGCGAGTACCTCGTACTACGTGCTTACCGATTTACAAGACATGGTTGGCTTCTAGCAAAGCACCGTGCCTACCCAATTCTCCAGAAATATTCTTACTGGAATATATAATCTATGTCAGACGTAGAATACCTAGTATCTCGTATTTCGATCCAGTATCAGATGTCACGTGCTAGGCCTGGGGCTGGAATAGTGTCTGCCCCGTACGAAGCACATATCGGATATCAAACAACTAGTCTCTTTGAATCGGATAATCATGACCTTGTCACATTATCCCGATGGTTGCAACACAATAGAGAACGAGTTATGAATCCCTGCGTGATCATCATCTCCATATGTCTGGAGTGACACTTCCGTCTTGACATCACATCCAATACACTACGATTCTCGATAAACCCAATAGAGGCGTACACAGAACCTGTTAAAGCCCTGGACGACCAAAACCAAAGTTTACCGATTGTCGCAAGTATTAGCGATGTAAGTCTCAGGTTAAGACCAAATACATCTACCCTGACGCGGACTCCCGTAGACACATATACATACTACCAATGGGATTCCGCGGGGTCTATCCAGAGCGAAGCTGTTTTCCGTACCATCGGTAAAACACAACCTCCTATCGCACTTGCATAAGTATCCTATACTTAAACATATGAGAACTGTGCCGTTATGCTCTCACAACGCGCACAAGTGCAATACTAGTCTATTCCGCATTATCGATGTCCAGTCTCGATAATACTACGACTAGGGATATTTAATGATTAAACCTTTATGGATTGATACTGTCTCATATCATCTCAATCCGGAACTAATCATATGGACTTTTACCATTTATATGTAATAGTAAATGAATTACGAAATGATAAAAGGCAATTTCAATATTACATAGTCAATTTTGTACAAAACACAATGTCTTTTACAAACGGTGACGCTATGGGTCATAATTGTCTAACAAAATTTGGTGAATTTCACACACAGGACTATAAGTAATATTTTGGAACTGCACTTAATTTAATCTAAACACCATTTCTCATCTCTATTTCCTCTCTTATGGTCACGCCAAGGGGGCAAAAGTTTCACTTGTTCGACTTGCAAAAAAACCGTGACTTTAGGGGAGAGCAAGGGGGTTTTGTGGCCAACAAAAAACTCAAGTGCTAGCACACTTTACGAGTCTGGCAAGGTGGTAGGGAGGTTCACCCATGAGCGGGATCGCGGACGAGGCTTGGAGCTCCGTTCTTATCGGAGCCCAAAACTGAAATTTTAAAGAGTGGACGCCTTGCAGTGGGGTGTAAGGCAGTGGAATTTTTGGCTTCGAATAGTTCTCAAATCGACTAACGATCGATGTGAGTATTCCGCTACCTCCGTGAGTGTTTACACATATTTCATTCATTGATTTGTCTTTGGACCTAATAGAAACTCAACATGGCATCAAGAGCTATAGTTGCAAGCATGAAATTTTAGGGATTTAAAATTGGGTAAATTGATTTTGAGAATGATTGGTTAAATTGTTTGATTGAGCATGTTTAAAGATTGTTTAATTGCATATTGGTGGATCAATTTGTTTGAAAATTCCATTTGGAATAATTTTCCCCAATATGAATGTTGGCCGAATGTTCATGGGATTTTTGGATCTTGGGATTTTTTGATTTTGATTCATTGATGAGTTGAATCGATTAGGTTGACGTTAATTTGAATCGAATTGGATTGGATATCGAATTGGACAAAAACCCCAAATTCCATCACCTTGGCCGAATGTGTATATGCCCCTAATGTCTTGGTAAATTTTGATTTTTGATAATTGGATGTATTGGAAATCATCGGGATATGTATTTAATGTCGATTGCGGATTATTGGATGAAACCGAATTGGACATGAATCACTCCCTTGGCCGAGACCCTTTAAAAGCATGTAAATGGGTTTGATTTTTCATTATTGTGTGTTTGACATGTGATAATGAATTTAGCGTGATTAATTGGAGTAAGATTGTGTTTAGAAATATTGTTTTAGTCGATTAATCATGTAACGCACTTAGGTAATTAAATTGCGTAATTGGATTAGTGTAATTTAATATTTAGGCTTTAAATTGGATTTGGGCTCTAAATGTTGTAATGGGGCCTATTGGGCTTGATTTATCAAGTTTGGTTTAGGCCAAGTGGATTGGATCCAATTGGGCCCAAAACCTTAACCATAAAGCCCAAATGCGACTTAATGAACCTTTAAAGTTCAATTGGGCCTAATGGGCCAAGATTGATTTATGGGCTTATGGGGTAAATCCCGGATTGGACTTTGGTTATCGGTTTGACCCGAGTTGACCAAAAGTCCACGCCTTAAGAAATCAATCAAAAGCCCATTGGACTTTAATTGAATTGACGTTGGACGTTAATCGGTCTTTGAGACGCGTTACGATTAGATTCGGAATTTAAATCGTAAAAGGTTTATTAAATAAAGTGTAATGTTCAATTTGGAATTGAATAGTGAATTAGTTTTAAATACATGTTAATTAGATTTAATAATGTAGTTTATTTAATTCATGAATTCGTACTTTAAGTACTTATTCGCAAAAACGAGTTTGACTCGATCAAAATCAAATCGTTGTTTGAACATTGGATGATCACCTAATTATCAGATTAATTAATTTGATTAGATTGATTGATAACATGCATATATGTGTGAATACTTGGTTGTGTTGAATGAATAATGCATATCGGATGGATATTAGATGGGTGGGCAATTTTAGAAATTGTTGTAATAAATTCGATTTATTAAATTGGACCTGCGTGTCCAGCCTTATCACCTTCTTTCTCTTGTATTCTCTTCTCACCTATTCCCCTCTATGTATATGAGGTTTCTTTAGAAGTGTAGTGTAACGGGTAGAAGTAGTACAAGTGCTAGCTTGAGTGAGAAAGGGAGAGATTTGATCTAGGATCAATGTGTTAAATATCCATCCCCGCATATCATTATTATTTTATTTCATACTCGCTTTATTATGTGTTAGAATGCATGTTTAAGGGTGTATGATGATGAGACCTAACAAAGATAATTAAATTGGTAGCCAATTTGCACGCGAAAAACCCTCGTTTTATATTAAGCGATTATCCTTCCATTGAATGATTCTTGTTCAAGATCTGATTGGCATTGGTTTGTTGGCCAAAGTCAAGACCATGTCAATTAGATGTATTTGAATCATGAAAGTTTTGTACCACATCGGTGTCTAGTCCAAGTTGTGATTTGTGGGCCAAAGTCAAGATCACTTCTTGTCCAAAGACATTGATTACGAACTTTCCTTGTCAATGGGTCCCGCTTAACTGGAGTCATTAGGTTTGTTGTGCCAAAGCCAAGGCCTAGATGATTCGGAGGATAAGGTTAGAAAATGTATTAGATACATTGGCATAAGTAATATGTTTAGGACTTGGATGTCCATCTAACCGGATCTGGGAATTGGATTGGGTCCAATTGATCTGTGAGATCTACCTGGTTAAGTAGCATACAGCTTGTTGGCCAAAGTCAAGGTTGTATGTTATTTGACAGGATCCCAGCCCACTAGGAAACGCGCTTTCCCGAGTACTCCACAGAGGGTTAGAGACTCGACGAAAAATAGTGGGAGGCAAGTATTGAATTTGCAATATTCGTTCAATTACTCGCCATACACGCTCAAACAAATATCATTCGTCAATATTTACGTTGTTTTAAAAATATATATAGTTGGACTATATACAAACTTATTCAATATATAGTTGATTTTATAATTGGATTATAGTAATCAATATAATTGAATTAAATGATAGTTGATTTTATAATTGGATTATAGTAGTCAATATTAAAATTATAGTTGATTAAATAATTGGATTATTGTAATCATTTAATAATAGTACCTTATTAAAATTGATTAAATAGTTGGACTAATAAAATCAAGAAAGAATTTAAAAAGTTAAATATTTGAAATATATAATCCTTGGGATTAATGTTTTAAATGATTTAATTTTCAATGGGAATTAATAATAGGTTAATTTATTTGATAAAATAACTTATTATGACTAAGCCCGTAATTAAGCAAATAGTAGAGCATAAAATCTTTGGAAGATTTATGTGATGATGACTTTAGTGCTTAATTAAATACTTATAATAAATCTATCTTTAGATTTAAAAGTATTAAAATTGTAACTAAAATTCTTAGAGAATTAATTGACTATTCTAGTGGAGAAAAGTCAAAGTTTGCAATTGGGCATATTGCGCAAGGTGCACATCGTTTCGATATTCCGAACCCCAGGCTTGGCCAAAGGTTTGTGAAATATTGAAAAGATAATTGACATATCCCAAAGTGACTACCATTTGGATATGGAAGACACAAAGGAATTAAAGAAGGGGCGAGGCTCTTACTTTAAAAAAAATATTTGTCAAAGTTATATTCACTAATAGTATTAAAATTGGATTTTAAATACTTAGTGTGGTACATAATACATATATGTATTGATGTTCAGAATCCGCTGTGAGTTGGATACTGACTTCAAGCCGAGATTTCTCTGCGAATCGGAAACGGGACGAAAGTCGCTGTTTCGACCGTAGATACCTAAGTTTAGGAACTACCCTTAGGGTATGTACTTAAATTAGGAAATGTTATAATGTAACTAGTTTGACTAGAAACATTATCTCGATATCAGTGTTTGATCCGTTGCGGATAAAACCTTTATATTCTAGAACGCTAAAGTGTTTCATTATATAAAGATGATACTGAGATAAATACATTAGATGTTAATAACATAATTTATATTTTGAATATAAAATCTCAAACATATAAAATGACAAATAAATAGCTCAAATTGATTTGATCAATGAGACTTATTTGTGGCATTGTTGTCTAGGACACAATTAAACGAGAATCGTATATCCACACTTTTGAAGAGTGGGTACTAGGACTGATTTGACTATTCAAATAAGGTCTGCGAATCTAGTTTATTAGGTTAAATACCTAAAATACTATTTACTTGGTAATAGTAAAAGGGGCCACCGATCTGTTAGCCCTATTCATGGTGAAGTTAGTGGGCCCATATCTAGCTAGACTAGATGTGAACATGAATATTTCGTGACCTTAACGGATGTAGCATCACGTTAAGGTTATGTGTTTCTTTTGAAGAACACAGATCGGAAACTTTTGAAGTTTCAACACGAAGTATATAAACAGATCGGCTATAGTATTATTCCGCCACGGTTAGACCGTAATGGAAATTACTTAAGCAGTAAGTTTCATACGAACATGAAAGAGTACAGTATTCTTTCATAAAAGACTACTCCTTCCGTGACACGTCAGTTAGACGGTGTGTCCGAACCAAAAACCAAATTTTGTTGGACATGATAAGGTTTATCACGAGTCGCTCTGAGCTACTATTTCCTTCTACAGGATATGTATTAACAGTGCAAAACTTATTTAGAATAAGGTTCCATGTAAATCTGTTTGACAGATATCATATAGGATATGAACAGGAAAGAAACGGGGTTTCTCATTCCTGATAATTTGGGTATGCCAGGCATAACGTTTGGTTTATACCAAACTAAAGACCCAAATTGGATAAGTGCCTATATAGGTTATCCTAAAGGAAACCTTAAGTATAGTACTTGTAAATCTCACATGAGAACAATGTAATTGTTGCTCACCATGCGGTTTTCCTGAGAGGAATACCGATATGCAGTGGTCAGTGGGAGGATAGTGATACTCGATGAAATCGGAGTAACACTATTCAAGGCACGAAGTCCTTAATGGAACACAAATAGTTCATCTATGATGAATCTATACCATTAATCTTCGAATACACAAGACTTCGTAGATCGGATTGAGTCAGAAAACAACCTAGGGTATGGGTTTCTGATCTAACTTCATAAAGATGTCAATCTTATGGAGGTGTACCATCCGACTACGTTTTTGAGGAAGTGATACGAGGTATCAACTCCCTGTTATGGAAAGTGCCATGAATCCGAATGGATTTCATGTATAACAATTATTTTGGATACTAGTTGTTGTACCACAAGGCATTGTGCCTATTGGTACATTAAATGTCTTCAAGGAAGACATACATGGAAGGCAACATACCAACGTACAAAGCTGGGCTTTTGACGGAAAGGTGTCGTTATCAACATTGTGTTAATAACGGTTCAACCTTTTACCTGTTGCCATGGTAAATCCATTTTGAAAATGCTTGAAAATAACTGTATATTTCATTTATGAAATGTGTCAGTTATAAATCAAAATCGCTTTCCTGAAAAGGAAACCTTTTGGAGAATGTTTATAACATTCTGACGATTTTGTATAACCGACAAACAAGGTTTGCAGGTTATTCGATCCATGTTTGGATCATTGCAAGCATAAGGTTCTTGGAACTGTAGTTTTGAAATAATCATAATGGTTTATGATTTGACTCAAAACGAAATAATTCTTGTGTATATAAGGAGGTTAGTGGGAGAGCGCACTAACATTAAATTCCCATAAAGCAATTGGTGAAAGCTTGGCTTTCATAGATATTCTTTCAATAGAAAATTCTCCGTAGAATTCTGGGGAGTAACAACCTTTATTCAAGGAATAAAGATCTACTGGGATAGATTTGGAGTTGTTAACACTCTCTGGGAAATCGTACATTTAAAATGTACTTGTATTGGTGTCTCATACGCTTCGAGCATATGGAGTCACAATCGGGTCAATCCTAGTGATAGTCACTAAATTGAAATTGAGAACATCTGTTAGTATCTTAGAGAACTAAAGATGTTGTCTTAAAATATGGAGAAAGGAGAACTTGAAGTGACTGGGATCACCGCTGTAAGTTTCCAAACTATTAAATACTACGGTACTATAAAGTTTTGTAATAACGGGACAGTGAGCTGGAAATCTTCCAAGCAAGATAATTGTTGCCGAATAAACAAAAAATACGGATACGGATTATTGCTGCAGCTGAGGCAGCAAAAGAAGCCATTTGGATCGAACATAAATCTAATTAGATTAGATATAGTTCTGTTAGCAGCTGAACTAGGCGTCAGCACAGGCTAAGGAATTAAAGGTCTCATCGACGGTCCAGATATATACTTCTATATCATCTGATTCGTTCGGATCATACATCGTGGCGATGTGATGATCGTGTAAATCGCGTCAGACGATAATCAAACAAATCCGCTGACGAAAACCTTTCCTCAGCAATTTGAGTGAACCTTACATAGTTCAAGTGTTGGAACACTTGAGTGACTCGCTACGTGCCAAGTGGGAGATTGTTGGATAATATGACCCATAGCGTCACTATTTGCACAGATCATTGTGTTGTTGTAGCAAATTAACTATGTAACAAGGAAATTGCACTCTCATCATTTGTGATTAGATCACCATAGATATATAAATGAAGAGAGGTCCCTATGATTAGTTCCTGGATTGAGATGATATGAGACAGTATCAGTCCACGAAGGATTAATCATTAAATATCCCTAGCCATAGTATTATCAAGACTGGACATCGATAATGCGGAATAGGCTAGTATTGCACTTGTGCGCGTTGTGAGGGCACAACGGCATAGTTCTCATATATATAAGTGTTGGAGACTTATGCAAGTGCGATAGGAGGTCGTGTTTCACCGATGGTACGGGAAACAGCTTCGCTCTGGATAGACCCCTTCGGAATCCCATTGGTATTATGAATATGTGTCTATGGGAGGCCGAAATCAAGGTAGGTGTGTATAGTCTTAACCTGAGACTTGCATCGCTAATACTTACGATAATCGATAAACTTTGGATTTGGTGGTTGGGGGCTTTGACCGGTTCTGTGTCTACCACTTCTGGGTTTATCAGAGAGTCGTAGAGTATTGGGTGTGATGTCGAGACGGAAGTATCACTCCAGTCATAGTGGAGATGATGTCACGCAGGATACGGTATTAGTGCTCTTAAGTGATGCGCATCCAATCGTGATATTATGACCAGGTCATAATATCCGATTATAGAGACTAGTTACCAGGCATCCGATATGTGTTTCGGACGGGGCAGACACTTATCCAGCCCCAGCCCTAACACGTGACTATCCGATACTGGGCCGATATGCACAATACGATTGTATACTACGCTTGATATAGATCTAAATATTCTTAAATGGATATGTCCGGAGAATTGGGTAGACTTGGTACTTTGCTAGGAGTCGACCTTGTCTCGTAAATCGGTAGAACGTAGTACTTGGTACGTACGTGATTCGGTACACAAACACGACGACCGTATTTATAGCCAACTTATCCGGAGATCTCATGGGTCGCTTCCCGATAATCCACCGATGACGCACAACTCGCACTCTTGAATAATCTGGGATTATATGGAAGAGAGAGAAAATTAATCTAGGATTAATTACGGAGATATTTTATCTAGGATAAAATATCGTCGAGAGAGAGATAATGATTAATTTGGAATTAATCGATGAATTAATATATTCGATATATTAAGCGAAATTAGATTTCGACGCGGAATTAAAATTAGATTTTAATTCGGGCGATCGAATTAATTTAGAATTAATTCGTTAGCGACGTGAATAGTGAATTCGCTAGGCGTAATCGCTTAATTACGACGCGACCGAAAAATCGTTAATTTAGAATTAGCGAACCCGAGCCCGAGTGTGATTGCGAGCGCATTCGTATTTCGAATTCGAGTGCGGCGACTCAAGTCACATCAAGCGTCAAATCTAACGTCAAGTCATTCATCACATCAAGCGTCAAATCAAGCGTCACTTTGAGTGATGTGACATTTGATTGATTGATATGAGTGATTGATTGATTGAAAAGACTTGAGACATGACTTAAAGTAGATGTGACTTGAGTGACATGTGAATAGTGTTTGCTTTAAATTGTTTGACTTTTTAAATGCAAATGCAAGTGAAATGCAAGTGAAATTATGGTGAATTTCACACAAGTATATAAGTAATATTTGAAATGCATTTCATTTAATCTAACACACATTTCTTTCATCTCTCTTTCCTCTCTTCTTGTTCACGCCCAAGGGGCAAAAGTTCACTGTTTTGCCTTGCAAAAACCGTGACTTCTAGGGGAGCAAGGGTGGGTTTTTGTGGCAAAAACTCAAGTGCTAGCACACTTACGAGTCTTGCAAAGGTGGTAGGGAGGTTCACCCATGAGCCGGGATCCGTCGGACGAGGCTTGGAGCTCCGTTTTCTCAGCTCAAAACTGAAATTTTTAAAGAGTGGACTGCTGCAGTGGGCGTGTAAGGCAGTGGACTTTTTGGCTTCGAATCGTCTCCAAATCGACTCAACCGATCGATGTGAGTATTCCGCTACCTCCGTTGATGTGTTTACACATAATTTCATGCATTGATTTGATCTTGGGACCTAATAGAAACTCAACACTTACGTGTTCGGATAGTCCGACGACCGAATTTACTACCAACATATCAGGGGATCTCATTGGTCGCTTCCTAAAGATTCACCGATGACGTATGACTCGCACTTTAATTAATCTGGGATTAATTAGAATAGAGAGAAAATTAATCTTCGATTAATTTCGGAGATATTTTATCTAGGATAAAATATCAAAAAGAGAGAGATAACGATTAATTTGGAATTAATCGGTAAATTAATATATTCGATATTTAAACGAAATTGGATTTCGACGCGGAATTAAAATTAGATTTTAATTCGGGCAAACGAGTTAATTTAGAATTAATTCGTTAGCGACGTGAATAGTAATTGTGCTTAGCATGATTATTTAATTAAATTAGATTTAATTACGACGCAATGGAGAAATCGTTAATTAGAATTAACGGACCCGAGCCCGAGATTATTTGTGAGCATATTCGCATTTTGAATTCGAGTGCGGCACGTAAGTCAAATCAAGCGTCAAATCATTAGTAGCATTAAGCGTCAAATAGCTAGTCGTTTCAAGCATCAAATCACTTGTCACTTTGAGTGATGTGACTTGACAACTTGATTGATAAAGTGACTTGACACTTGATAGATGTGACTTGATGTGAATAGTGATGGCTTTTATTATTTGACTTTTTAAAGCCAAATTCATGTGAAATTCAATTGAAATTCACAAAAGTGTATAAGATACACTTAAAGCCAAATGCAAATTTACTTTTACACATTTTTCTCTCTTTCTTCCAAACTCTCTCTCTCCATTTCTTCTTCCATTTTTTCACGCCCAATGGGCTAATGGACTGCCCAAACCGTGAGCAGTGGAGGGCATGAAGAAGTTGATTTTGTGGCAAAATTGGAGGTGCTAGCACACTTAGAAAACATACGAAGGTGAGAGGGAAACCCACCCACGAGCCGGGAACCATTTGACGAAGCTTGGAGCTCTATTTCTTGGATCAAAATCTGATTTTTGGAGGCAGAAAATCTGCACTGCAGTGGCGTCAAAATGGAGGGCAAAATCAACTTTGTTTGTTGCCGAATCGTCTCAACCGATCGATGTGAGTATTCCGCACCTCTGTTGATTGTTATTCATACATTATTTCATGCTTATAATGATCTTGGGACCTTAATAGAAACCAACAATAACTATAACTATATGCCCTTCAAGTGATATCTGGAATATATGCCTTATATGCGTGAATAGAAGATTATACTATACCTTGGTATGCTATCCTTATATGAACTATTACTTTAAAACTTTTTCTTACAAACTCACATATGAATATACTAGTGCTATCATGCATAGTATCAACTATACGCATCTCAGACAAAATTACTTGAATACATGATGTATATGCATGACTTGTAAACTTTACCACACTTAATATATTGTGCCTAAAGAAAATACTTTCTGAAGAACTCCTTGCTGAAAACTTTATCTTACTTTTCTTTCTGGAAAAGATCTTTCTGAAAACTGTAACTAAAAGCTGAAAACTGTATTTCAAAACTGTAAACTGTGTCTGAAAACTGGAAAACTAGAAACTTTCTCTGAATTCTGTATCTCCAAAAACTATTTTCTGGAAATTTGATATTTCAAAACTTCTTTTCTGAAAAACTAATAACTGAGTGTCTGTTGAAAAATTGACGCATGGAGGCGTTACATATCGCCGTCCCCCTATACGCCATAGAGCCAGATATGCAAACCTATGACATTGGGGTGTTACGTATCGCCGTCCCCCAAAGCATACCACACTTGCCCTGAAACTAGTGGTCTTGGGCCGTTACGTATCACCGTCCCCCAAGCTATAAACTGGAGCTGGGGGTGCGGATCTATGCTACCACCCAAGCTCAAATCCCCTAGCCCATATGGAGGATCTGAGAGCGTCCCCTCATTCCTCAACATGTGCACATGTTTCTGAATCCGTCAATTCCAACTATATCTCTGTAATAGTTACATAATGGGGTGAGTTTTTACCTAATGCCCCGAAAATCATAAAACAATATACGATATCTCAAAACTGAAGAAAACATTTTCTGAAATATATTATCATTCAAAATATTTTAAACTTTTCCTTAAACATTTGAAATCTTCGAAAACATTCTTATCTTTTTCTCAACTGTTGAAAACTTTAACACACACACACATGCAGATGCTTTCTAATGATCCTTTCTACCATAGCCATGCTTCCTTATAATGTCATATATGCACATATGCATATTCATGCATACTCATAAATTATTGATGTGCGAATTCTAATCTTACATGCTTCCATCTCTAATGACCTTGTAATCTATAGGCTCGTACTATCATCAATATGTTTTGTTTACACTAAAATATATATGATTTATCATACATCTATACTACTATTAATGAACATATGCATATACTTTTTTATATTGTCTTACTAATTCTATACTTGTACTTGTAATCACATTTAAAGATCTGATGCTACATCACTCTATACACATACACTCAATTTACACATTCTTCAACATCTCTATCGTATTAATTACTCAAAGTCTAGACATTCACACATAGAAAACCAGAATTCTAAATCATATAGATATATTCATTTTCATATGCAATTCTAATTATGCACATATAATATCTTATATTCTTTCAAATCATCTAATTGATCTCTAGGCTTATAGTATTATAGACTATTTACTCTTTTACTCACATAAACGTGCCTTTTATAATCCTTACGTCACTATCTCTATTATATAACAAACAATATTACTCTCAATAGTTACCTTCTTACAAATCGTCATTCTTTAAACTTAATCCATTCCCTAGGGTGTAGTTTCTACAACCCCCAAACCCAAGTCTCAATATAATATATTCATAAAAATTTAGTCATATTTCAAGTATACGCTAATACTTTCTCATTCTTAGACTTTCAATCTAAAGCTTACTGATGTCTTTCTACTTTTATATATATATATATACACACACACTTCCTGTTTTATGTTTACACAGATATCTATAAAGATTCATTATTATTTAAATTCAATTAGAACACGTCCCAAGTAATCATCACATGGACTACTTACCTGGCTAGGCGATCACTCGTAATATTGGTCCAATCTGTCAAAACAATAACAACACAGGGTTAGAACCGCTATTTGCGAAACTTTCAACTAATCTATAAAAACTTCCTGACCTTTCCGGAATACACGAATCCTTTCTAATACTACGATTCGAACTTCATTACTCTAATATGCCTTCTATACTACTCTAAACTAACTAGATAGCTCAGATTCTCATTTTATGCGTTTGCGGTAAATCTTGCGGAAAAGTTTCCACCAAACTCTACGGAAGGGTCTCGAAACCTCCGAACCAAACCAGAATTAATCAATTACTCTCGCAATATCATATTTATATCCTCTTCATGGTTACGGTCATCTACGCTCAGACGCGTGAGAAACTCCGTTTTACCGGAAACTCGCTAATTCTTCCGGATCGATCAAATCTAATATGTTTCTCCCCAGATTCTACCACATTCATCGTTTTAACATATTAAAACACACCCACTTCATTTCATGTTGATTCGCTACACTGCGCAACAACTAGAAGCATCCGAAAATAAATTGATACACTTTAAAATATCAAAATTTGAACGGAAATTCGTACAAAAATTTCGAGGCCATATTCGGACTCCCAATGGCCATACGAACGTGCTGTGTCGACGGAATTCCGATCAGAGCTACTGTTCATTTCAGGTACTATTCATGGGCCATTTTTCCTTCTCGTTTTGCGTGCTTCCGGCTGCTGTTCGGTGAAATCAACCCCGCATACTTGTAGTACTCGTCGAGGGCTTCGATTTGGTAGGTGGCTCGGGCCGTGAAAAGAACAGATGAGCCGGGATCGGACGACCCATACCGCACCCTTCTTCCTCATTTTCCCTCCGTTTCCGGCGATTCTGGAATCGCTGCCGGTGGTCGGTCCCTGCAGGGCCACCGGACGAAGCTGCTGTGGTGGTCCGCCGACGTGAGGTCGGCCGGAGGCCACCGGCGAGCTACCCATCTCTCTTCTCACTCTCACGCGTTTGCTCTCTGTCTCTCCCAATTTTTTTTTATTTGCATAGTAATAATAATAATATAAATAATAACATAAATATCTTGTTCCAAGTTTTACCAAAATGCCCCAACTAATAAGGGTATTTCGGAAATCACAAATTTTGAAGCCCTTCTGGCGCGATTTTCGAAATATGTTCAACACGAAAATTATCCGTCTCGAAAATATGAGGCCGATGGTTCAAGAATCAACTCGATCGGAGTCTATTTACTAATTTCGTGACAAAAATTGTAAATTTTACGCGTTTTATAAAAATCGCATAACTGACTTTTGATCCCACGCATTTTCCAACGAGGCGAATATTCGCAATATATTATTCTAACCCATATAACATCGATTGAACTCTTATTATTCATTATCATCATGATCCGAGACTATAACATCATTGCGGGAATCTTCTATAATAGTCCTGAAAATCTAGGATGTTACAGAGGAGCACCATACTGCTGACTATCTCGAAAAGCAACGAACCAAGTATTAGCTATATATCTCAATTGGAAACTGACTAACTTTACCACCTTTCTAGTGAACATCCCATTACAGTACATCTACGCCTGAATCGTCAATAAATCCGCATGGGTCGGGGAGGACTTTACTATAACATCCCGCCTAGGCCAGGATGTTACCAGTAGGAGACAGGAGAATCCATCTCCATAAGCCTCTAATTATAACGAAATTTCGGCATGATGTATTCGTAACATCAAGCAACCTGGCCTGTAGCCAGCCTCCACATACAATAAGAAACTCAACAATCTCGGCCTCAGGCCGGAAACACAATGTCAAGGCCTCAGGCCTGAACTCAAGAACAAAATATAAACTACTTGGCCTCCGGCCAGAACCCAAATGAAACTATACCATTACATGACTTATACAAATGAGATGCAAATACAAAAACTATATAAAGGGCCGTGAGGACCCATAACTCGACCCAGGACTCCCTTGACTGCAAATGGGGCGATCCACTGTCTTCAAAGTCTTCACCCAACCACTGCTACTAACCTGCAAAACTGCAACTGAAAAGATGTGAGTCATATCGACTCAGTAATTAACCATGCAACATTAACAAATCAGATTTAACTTAGTATCGTATGTCCATTTATTTCCATATTACTTGCCATTAATCTATTCATCTGAATAACACTAAATACTTTAACTTCTATTAATAAAGTCCGTATTATTCCTTCATATCAAATACGTCAAGTTCTGCTTTGCATACCAACAGGTTAAGATCCATTCCACTTCCGCTGTGCTACTCTGTTTCTTCTCTTTACTCTTTCTGTATAGTCTGATCTAAAACTAGATTTCACATATGTTCATTTACTATACCCATTCTTTGAGTTGCAAACAAACATAAATTCTGAATTTTGTTTCTTTCATAACTTAAGCTAGTCTATGCTCTTAACCATTTTAATCAATTATGCAACCCTACTATAGATTTCTTTTAATTTGGTCTTTCATGCTTCATATCTTGTGTACTATTAATCTTTTCATACATTCGTAATATACTTGTCAAGTTTCTATATCCACATTCGTCAAATCAAATTCCATTACGCTTCTGCTGCGCCATTAGAATATCTTGTTTCTTACCTTCTTACTTTCCTAATCCAGTTCAGGAATTTATTATAATTATTTCTCTTTTATTTCATTGAAATATCACCAATCGGACTTACAAATTATTCTTTTCCTTAAACAATTATCAACTGTATATATATATATATATGTGTGTGTGAGTGTATATATATACACATATATATACATAGTCATATCATCGTACATTACCATTCATAGGAATTTCTCATATGAAGACATACAATTCATATCAATATTAATTATATACCAATACCAATCACACATGCATGTGGAGGTAAAATGCTATCATGCATTAATATAAGCTGTTTATAACTCAAGTAATATCTAGGATATATAAGCTACATATAAAAATTGTAAACTAGTCTTACTTATCCATGCTATACTTCTATAATGAAAAACCCTTTTCTGAAACACACTTTTCTGAAAACTTCTTTCTAAAAACTCTTTCTGAAAGCTTCTTGCTGAAATGCTATTTTACCTTTCTTTTCAGAAAATGTTTTTGAAAACTTTACTTGAAATCTGATATTTCTGTCTAAAATCTATGTTTCTGAAATCTGAAATCTATATCTTTTGGAAACTGAAAACTTTCTGAAAACTGAAATCTGTATCTGTTGAAAACTGAAAACTTTCTCTGAGTTTTGCGTCTCTGTCTGAAAATATGGACGTATGAGGGCGTTACGTATCGCCGTCCCCCCATACGCCTATCTGGAGCCAGAAGTACAAATCCATGACTTTGGCGCGTTACGTATCTGTAGGCATTGCATTTTACATACCAAACCCGATGATGAGTCTCGTAAGGAGGCACTACCTTTAAGTCGTGGAAGTCGCGGAAAACGGTCGTTGGAAAGGAGAAGTTAAGAATTGACGTATCATTGGTTTTGATTCGCTAAGTTCGCTCAGAGTTCGCTTGTTGAATCTTCGTTTCGAGGCATCACCTAAATACCAAAACCTTATCCTCACTCTTTCTCACACCTAACCTCCCTCTCTAACTTTTCATGCATGTGTCCCTTCAACTTCCATGCAAACCCTAAGCCTTTTTGCCACCTTTCACGTAAGTCATGCAATGCCATTCCATTCATCCACCTTTCCTTCATTTTCCAAACTATTAAATAAATCACTCACCCTCCAACAAAATACAAAGCAAACTTCCCTACATCATTAAATCCTTGCAACCCCACGTCCATTCCTTTTACATATTTCAACAAAGTAATGCCTACCCAATTAATAACCTAGCCCCCACATGTTTTCAGCATTAATGGCCTCCCTTCCCCACTCAACCATTATAAAAAGAAACAAACAACTTCTTGCTCCCGGAGCCATGCACACGAAAACTTGCCTCACCCATCTCTCAATCTAGCACATATCAATACACATCAAGCAAAAATACCAAGCAAACACTTAGCATTTGGAAGAACAAAAACTGCTCTCCATCCTCCCTAGAAGTCACGCCAATTCTGCCCTCCAAGTCAGCCCCCATTTTGGCATCCAAGCTTCCTCCATCTTGCCTTCTTTGTCCATGCCATTTAGCCACTGAGATAGCCTCCCATTCCAGCCCCATTCTCATGCACAAACTGACTCCATCTTGCCTCAAAAGTGAAGTCCAAACCAGCAGCAAACAACCCCCAATTTCACGCCAAAATAGTCCAATAAACAGTCCATTTTCATGCCCAATTTTCCCCCCTGGAATTTACACCCAAATCACCCTAATTTTAGCCCCAAACCAGTGCAAAAACCGCCTTAAATACCCTCCAAAATTCGCCCAAAAACAGTAGCTCAAAAGCACTCAAAACAGTCCCCAAAGTCATCAAAACAGTTAGCAAAAACTGCACTTGAAGATCCTTGAGTAAACCGAGCAAACGGCAGTCCAACGCCTTCCAAAAATCACCAAAATCGACCTTAATCCACTGCCAACCAGTGAGCCGAGTGTGGAGACTTGAATTGCAGCGTAACGAACTCAAAACAGCGAACGAAACAGTGAAACAGTGAGCAAAACATCGAAACAACGAACTGGTGGAATTGTGGTGACTTAGCCTTTCCGACGGCCGTATAACGCACCTCCAAAAAAGCGACAAAAAAGGTTAGACCTGAGGGTTTATATTATTAAATTTATTTACATGAAATAATGACTTAGGAAATGTATTTTATGTGTTTAGCATGAATAATTAGTTTGGCATGTTGTTGGAATTTATTTACTTGAAATAATGACTTAGAAAATGTGTTTAATTTGAATAGTTAGTTTAGCATGTTATTTGGAATTTGTTCACATGAATAATGACTTAATATGTGATGTGATTTCGGGTGAATGGAATATGTGATCTTATTTGTGGTATATTGGATGGAAACCCGGATATAAATTCCATCGCCGAATCTGAATGGACGGTATTATGGTTTGCACTCGGGATATAATGCCCCGTACCACTTGAAGGATTCATGTATTTCATTTCATCCAACTTGTATTTGAGCATGATTAGGCCATTAGGATGTTTTTTTTATTTCAAGCATGTTTAGTTATTTACCTTTTGAGTAAGGAATTTAAGTTAAGGTATGTTTAGATTACTATGAATGTAGCACGTTTGATGTGTGATGCCTAATGTTTGCCGTTGTAAAAACGTACTTTCGAAGCATGCGAACTTAGATTTAGGCATAGAGGAATTTAGAGTAGTCTTTACCAATGCATGTCTTGTAAACTTGGTTAATATTACACAAATCCATCCATTACAATTGACATAAGTAAGGGACCATTCCGAACCCAACGGTTTGAGGTCTTCCCTTGCGAGGGGTGAGTGCGGCCTTAAATCATTTTCTCAGTTCACACCGGGTGGCGACTCCATTATTCTCTGGTTTAGTCCCCTGCGGGCTACTCCGTACTCCCAACTAGGCCCTGAGTTTAGAACAGCATGCGTCGTCCAGTTTCTGTGTCCTACAGTCTGGTGACTCCACTGGGGACAGAGAATTGTCCCCGAAATAATGTATTGTAATGTTTGGATTTGTGCTTTAATTAACCATGTCTACTATAGGTTTAAGGTGTCTAATCAAAGGCATTGTTAAGGCTAGGTGATGGTTTGGTGTCCTCCTTTATCACTACCTTTCGAGGAATTGGAGGACTTGTTACTTATTCCTGTCACCAGGCGATAAGAGCCTAAGAGGTTTAGGTACTTAAGAGAGCCTCGCTCCACCCTCCCTCTGGGGAATCTGTAACAAGAAATCCATTTGACAGTTAGTCACCACGCTGTAACTCGTTGGCACGTACCGAAAGGTATAAAAAAGGTGCGTTCACTTGGTCGTTTGAACCCTTGAGTGGGGAGTCCTAGTTGTGAACAATCCTTCGTCAGCGAGAGCCTTTGTTTACACTCTTGAAACCTACATATGAACCTTAGTTTTATGACCCTTAGAAATTATTTATTTATACTTGTGTCTAGGACCATTGTCATTTAGATTCAGTTGGACTTTTTGTCTAGAGTTGTAAACTTGTTGGGCCATTTAAACTGGGACAGGTTCATGTCCTTTGACAATTGGGCCAAAAGCTTCTAAAATACGAATGGGCCATTTTGTGTTTAGGCCTCTTATTATTTGGAGTCATTTAGTTATATTATCGCAAAGTGTAAACCTGTTGGGCCTTTTCAACTGGAACATGTTTGCACCGCGCGATAGTGTGACTGAATACTTTGAAATGATAACGGGCCAATTAGTGTAAATTCTTTTATGAACTTATTCATTCCATATATTGCACATGTCATGCATACATGCATCATGCTAACCCTTGTGTTTCAAGAAGCCGTCATAGATTCCCATTGGGTTAGGGAAGAAGGCAGACTCACCAAAAGACCGGTGATAAACATGAGTGAATCTGTCAACGAGAGATCCCGAATGGATCAAATGGAAGCCAATATTGCCAAAGTGACTGAACAGCTCCAGACTCTGACTGCTGCCTTGTCTAATATGGCTGTGCCCCGTGCCGGGGGTAGTTCTGAAAATGAGAGGCGTGAGGAGCCTCCAAATAGGGTTAATAATGATGCTCCGGTATTTGATGATGACATGGCCGAATACGCTACTGAAAAAATGACCGGGACTCAGGCTGAAATGTAAAAGCTTCGTGATCAGATGGAATCAGTTACTCAAAAGCTGAAAGGGAAGAATGAAGACCTGTTAGATTATAACACAATGACTTTTGAGGAACAATTACCGGCTCACTTTAAAATGTCTGATATTGCTAAATTTAACGGGAATGGAGACCCACGGGTCCACTTGCGGCAGTATGTTTCAGTGATGAGTTCGATGGGCCTATCACAACGCCAGGTCCAGAAAATGTTTGGGATGTCTCTCGAAGGAGCTCCCGTGGTGTGGTATCATAGCCTTGAAAATAATATGAAAGAAGATTGGAGGGAGTTAGCTGACGCCTTCCTAAAACAATATGTCACCGACTTGGAGATCGATCTATCACTCCGTGATCTGGAGATATCAAGCAGAAACCGGAGGAGAACTTTAAAGATTATGTGGACCGCTGGAGGGGTCAACTTTTGAAGATGCAGACTAGGCCCTTAGAAAAGGATCAGATCAAGATGATCATCAAGGACACCAAGCCATCTATCTATAGTAAGTTGAGGAGGATGACTTCAATGATTATCGATTTCCGACAGTTGGGGGAAATAGTTATGGATATTGAAGAGGAGGAAGTCGAAAACAGAAAGTTTTATGGCCATAACAAAAGGAATTTTGAGGGACACTATGAGACCAAACCCGCTACTGCCGAGGTTACCGCCATTAGGAATCGGCATTTCTCTAACCTGGGAAAGCATTTGTCAAAAGTGTTTGAAAAGTTGAAGGGGCAAGGACTCTTAAAACCCTTAGAAGGTAAACCACTTCCAAATCCTCCGCCGCCACACCTGAATGTGAACCTTTATTGTTACTTCCACCAGCAACATGGCCATGATACCAACAATTGCACCCGCCTCAGGCATGAAATCCAGGACCTCATAGATTCCCACAAAATACCCGACCCATAAAAAGAACAACCCAACACACACATAAACCCTCTACCAAACTACCACTCTGTTCCACCACCCACCTAAATGATTAACTCTGGCCTACTTGAAAGCTTCATCCTCCAAGATTTCAACCATTCAGCTTATCTTCATGAGGATAGAGGCTAACAATGGTGAAGAAGCTTAGGCCAAGGAAGAAGGCAATGCTGCAAATGATGAAGTTGTTCCTCATAGTTTATTTGATCCTATTTTTTTTAATGTAGACATTGATTTAGTCTACCTGTTTGAACCATTTTCTTAAGTGATAATAAAGACGTTCATTTCACTGCATCTCTTCTGCAACATGAGTATATTTGAGAAAAGCATTCAACCTTGGCACTATAATACTCAGCGATGTTTAGAACATTGGGAATCTTTGGAAGAAACAGTATTTTCATTCAGTAATGGAAATGTGGGCAGTGAGACCATCAAACTCAAAAGGGAATGAGTTCACAGAGCCGATCAATGTGGACAGGTTGAGGCTGTATGTTGCCTGAGGGACAGAAGACTGGATAGTCACCTGCAGAAAACCTAACCCAACGGGATAGGAAGTTCACTCATGCATGCATGCATACACGTAACAAATTTGCATCTTGTCTCTTGTGCTTTGTTTTTGTTTCATAATCACAGGTTTGGAAGAAGGAAGAAGAAAGCAACGAAGATAAGATAATCATGAAAGCACTGTATTTGATTAGGGCAGTAATCATCAGGTCAAAGACCACATTAGCATCAGAATTGGGAGGGAATCCCAGGGTTGAGGCCCGTATGAGTTTGAGTTTCGGGAATGGATCCCGGGGGCGAGGCCCACAGTATTGGCGGTGGAAATGAAGAATTCCTTAGCAGCAGTACAGTTTCAGGAATGAATCAATTTCGGGGAGGAATCCCATAGTTGAAGCCCATATGAGTTTGAGTTTAGGGAATGGATCCCAAGGGCGAGGCCCACAGTATCAGCAGTGGAAAGGAAGAATTCCTTGAAAAAAAAATAGAGAAGTCTTTGATAGTTTAACATATGTCTGATGATGACATTGTATGTTGAAGGGAAGAAACCCTAGAAACGATAAGTGTGAGACGTGCTCTCGTCCGGTATTCTGAATGGACCGATCTCTGTTAGACTCATAAGCACTTGATTACGGGATCTCAGCAGTAGAAGCCTGAGTGGTCGGCAAGATGACTAGTTGAAGAGATAGTGGATCAGTGAATGATCGTTTGCCTGGATGCCCACCCTGGTTTACGTAAGCTATGCTATATGATATTGTCAGAAACAAAGAAAAAGTCTCTATGAAAAAAAAATAATAATAAAATAAATAGACTGCCTATAACCGATAAGTGTGAAGCTACCCATGGGCGAGTATTAGGACCACCATGCAGAGAAATGCTACCTTAAAGGGTAGGTGTGTTAAAGAAAGAAAAAGAAAAAGAAAAGAAAAAGAAAATTCAAAGAGACATGAAGAAGACCATATCATGTTGAGTATGTTGCGGTAATCACAGAATGTGATCAAGATTTCCAGGTCGGTTAGACCCACTGGTCCGATTCTCCAAAGCGAAATCATCAAGTTGGCTGGCTTAAGGAACAAGCCGTGAAAGAGCCTTGGCACACACGCACTAGGAGTCAAGTTTAGATCACCTATTCAGACCATCGGAGTTGAGTATACCGAGTACTTTGAAGATTCTCTGGTTTTGACGTGAAGCATCTATTGAGGACGAAATTATGTTTGACTATCAGGATTATCTAGAGTGAGGTATTACAATATGTTGAAATGAACCATTACAGTATCAGTCAATCTTGCCAGATATGGCAATCTGGGGACGAGTTCCACATCATTATTATTATCAGTCTTGCTGGGTATAGCACTCTGGGGGCGAGACCCACATCGACATCAGCATCAGTGTAGCTGAGAATGGTAATTCGAGAATGGAGCACAGTCAAGAATGAAAAAGCCAAGAATGGTAATCTGAGAATGGATCAGAGTTCGAGAATAAACAAGCCGAGAATGGTAATCCGAGAATGGATCAGAGTTCGAGAATGAACAAGCCGAGAATGGTAATCCGAGAATGGATCGGAGTTCGAGAATGAACAAGCCGAGAATGGGAATTCGAGAATGGATCAGAGTTCGAGAATGAACAAGCAAAGAATGGCAATCCGAGAATGGATCAGAGTTCGAGAATGAACAAGCCAAGAATGGAAATCCGAGAATGGATCAGAGTTCGAGAATAAACAAGCCAAGAATGGTAATCCGAGAATGGATCAGAGTTCGAGAATGAACAAGCCGAGAATGGTAATCCGAGAATGGAGCATAGTCAAGAATGAAAAAGCCGAGAATAGTAATCCGAGATTGGGCACGGTTCAAGAATGAACAATCTGAGAATAATGCAAAATTCGAGAATGGAGCAAAGTTCTAGAATGCACAAGTCGAGAATGACAAGTTCGAGAATGGAACAAAGTTCAAGAATGAACGAAGGATGGCAATCCGAAAATGGCACTCTGAGAATGGAGCACAATTTGAGAATAAACAATCCGAGAATGGAGCAAATTTTCGAAAATGAACAAAGTTCGAGAATGGGCTATCCAAGAATGGCACTCCGGGAATGGAACAAGGTTCGGGAATAGACCACCTTACAGTAATGGTTCGGGAATGGACCACATTTATCATCAGTTTTGGGGATGCGTCCCAGG
Organism: Zanthoxylum bungeanum; assembly: GCA_019454045.1. Taxonomy (NCBI): domain Eukaryota; kingdom Viridiplantae; phylum Streptophyta; class Magnoliopsida; order Sapindales; family Rutaceae; genus Zanthoxylum; species Zanthoxylum bungeanum. Next base: position 2,603 of record SKCR01037021.1, on the reverse strand, counting down.
GTCGAGGCCCAAATCAACTCAGCACAACAGGCAAGTCAGGTGGCAGCTGGCGAGCCAGGTAAGTAAAAATACATTGCACGTACTTTGATAAGATTGTCATTGTCACACACTGCACAAATCCCATCAAAGTGGGGGCGACTGTAGGCATTGCATTTTTGCATACCAAACCCGATGATGAGTCTCGTAAGGAGGCACTACCTTTAAGTCGTGGAAGTCGTGGAAAACCGTCGTTGGAAAGGAGAAGTTAAGAATTGATGTATCATTGGTTTTGATTCGCTAAGTTCCCTCAGAGTTCGCTTGCTATCCTCGCTCTTTCTCACACCTAACCTCCCTCTCTAACTTTTCATGCATGTGTCCCTTCAACTTCCATGCAAACCCTAAGCCTTTTTGCCACCTTTCACATAAGTCATGCAATGCCATTCCTTTCATCCACCTTTCCTTCATTTTCCAAACCATTAAATAAATCACTCACCCTCCAACAAAATACAAAGCAAACTTCCTACATCATTAAATCCTTGCAACCCCACGTCCATTCCTTTTTCATATTTCAACAAAGTAATGCCTACCCAATTAATAACCTAGCCCCCACACGTTTTCAACATTAATGGCCTCTCTTCCCCACTCAACCATTATAAAAAGAAACAAACAACTTCTTGCTCCCGGAGCCATGCACACGAAAACTTGCCTCACCCATCTCTCAATCTAGCACATATCAATACACATCAAGCAAAAATACCAAGCAAACACTTAGCATTTGGAAGAACAAAAACTGCTCTCCATCCTCCCTAGAAGTCACGCCAATTCTGCCCTCCAAGTCAGCCCCCATTTTGGCATCCAAGCTTCTTCCATCTTGCCTTCATTGTCCATGCTATTTAGCCACTGAGATAGGCTCTCATTCCAGCCCCATTCTCATGCACAAAATGACTCCATCTTGCCTCAAAAGTGACACCCAAACCAGCAGCAAACAGCCCCTATTTCACGCCAAAACAGTCCAGTAAACAGTCCATTTTCACGCCCAATTTGCCCCCCTGGAATTTACACCCAAATCACCCTAATTTTAGCCCCAAACCAGTGCACAAACCGCCTTAAACACCCTCCAAAATTCGCCCAAAAACAGCAGCTCAAAAGCACTCAAAACAGTCCCCAAAGTCATCAAAACAGTGAGCAAAAACTACACTTGAAGATCCTTGAGTAAACCGAGCAAACGACAGTCCAACGCCTTCCAAAAATCACCAAAATCGACCTTAATCCACTGCCAACCAGTGAGCAGAGTGTGGAGACTTGAATCGCACCGAAACGAACTCAAAACAGCGAACGAAACGATGAAACAGTGAGCAAAACATCGAAACAGCGAACTGGTGGAATCGTGGTGTCTTAGCCTTTCCGACGGCCGTATAATGCACCTCCAAAAAAGTGACAAAAAAGGTTAGACCTGAGGGTTTATATTATTAAATTTATTTACATGAAATAATGACTTAGAAAATGTATTTTATGTGTTTAGCATGAATAATTAGTTTGGCATGTTGTTGGAATTTATTTACTTGAAATAATGACTTAGAAAATGTGTTTAATTTGAATAGTTAGTTTAGCATGTTATTTGGAATTTGTTCACATGAAATAATGACTTAATATGTGATGTGATTTCGGGTGAATGGAATATGTGATCTTACTTGTGGTATATTGGATGGAAACCCGAATATAAATTCCATAGCCGAATCTGAATGGACGGTATTATGGTTTGCACTCGGGATACAATGCCCCGTACCACTTGAGGGATTCATGTATTTCATTTCATCCAACTTGTATTTGAGCATGATTAGGCCATTAGGATGTTGTTTTATTTCAAGCATGTTTTAGTTATTTACCTTTTGAGTAAGGAATTTAAGTTAAGGTATGTTTAGATTACTATGTATGTAGCATGTTTGATGTGTGATGCCTAATGTTTGCCGTTGTAAAAACATACTTTCGAAGCATGCGAACTTAGATTTAGGCATATAGGAATTTAGAGTAGTCTTTACCAATGCATGTCTTGTAAACTTGGTTAATATTACACAAATCCATCCATTACAATTGACATAAGTAAGGGACCATTCCGAACCAAACGGTTTGAGGTCTTCCCTTGCGAGGGGTGAGTGTGGCCTTAAATCATTTTCCCGGTTCACACCGGGTGGCGACTCCATTATTCTCTGGTTTAGTCCCCCGCGGGCTACTCCGTACTCCCAACTAGGCCCTGAGTTTAGAACATCATGCGTCATCCAGTTTCTGTGTCCTACAATATCGCCGTCCCCCAAAGCATACCACTACTATCTCATATCTGGTGGTCTTGGGGCATTACGTCTCGCCGTCCCCAAGCCACAATCTGGAGGATCTGAGAGCGTCCCCTCAGTCCTCAACATGTGCACATGTTTCTAAATCATTCAATTCCAACAATGTACCACTGAGATGGGTCAAATCCCAAATCCCGAATCCAATGTATCCGTCAAGTCCACACTGTGTCTCAAGTTACATACTGGGGGTGAGTTTTTACCTCATGCCCAAAAAAAAACCATAAAACCATAAAACCATAATCTGTAACTCAAGCTGTAGGGAGAAACATTTTCTGA